>PVJN01031254.1:8797-25103 GCA_004026805.1 Lasiurus borealis
CAAAGTAAGAATCTTAAAAGCAGCCAGAGAGAAACAGAAAGTTACCTACAAAGGAACTCCCATAAGACTAGCTACTGACTTCTCAACAGAAACTCGTCAGGCTAGAAGGGAATGGAATGAAATATACAAAGTCATGCAAAGGAAGGGTCTGAATCCAAGAATACTGTACCCTGCAAGACTCTCAATCAAAATTGAAGGTAAAATCAAAAGCTTCACAGACAAAAATGGATTAAGAGAATATATTATCACCAAACCAGCAATGCAAGAAATGTTAAAGGGTCTGCTGTAATAAAAAGAAAGAGGAAGCGAAGAAGGAGCTTGGGGGTAAGGACTAAAAACAGCAACAGATAAGTACTTATCAATAATAACTTTAAATGTAAATGGATTAAATGCTCCAATAAGAAAGACATAGGGTAACCGATTGGATAAGAAAACATGATCCATATATCTGCTGTCTGTAAGAAACCCACCTCAGGAAAAGAGATGCACACAGAATGAGGGTGAAGGGATGGAAGATGGTATTTCAGGCAAATGGAAATGAAAAAAAAGCTAGAGTTGCAATACTTATTATCTGACAAATTAGATGTCAAAGTGAAGGACATAATAAGAGATGAAGAAGGCCACTTCATAATACTAAAGGGAATAATCAAACAAGAAGAAATAACTCTGGTAAATATATATGCACCCAATATAGGAGCACCTAAATACATAAAAAAATACTCTTGGAGGATATTAAGGGAGAAATTGACAGCAATACAATCATAGTAGGAGACTTTAATACCCCACTATCACCATTGGACAAATCCTCTAAACAAAAAATCATCAAAGAAACATCAATCCTAAATGACTCACTAGACCAGATGGAATTAACTGACATCTTCAGAACATTTCACCCCAAAGCCACAGAATATACATTCTTCTCCAGTGCACATGGGTCATTTTCAAATATAGATCACATATTGGGTCATAAGAAAAGTCTCTTCAAATTCAAGAAGATAGAAATCATATCAAGCATTTTCTCAGACCACAGTGGCATAAAACTGGAAATCAATATAAAACAATAGGAAGAAATCAAACACATGGAGACTAAAGAGCAAGCTATTAAACAACGACTGGGTAACCAGAGAGATCAAGGAAGAAAAAAAAAACATCATGGCAACAAATGACAATGACAACACAACAATACAAAATTTATGGGACACAGTGAAAGCAGTCTTGAGAGGGAAGTTCATAGCCCTACAAGCCTACTGCAAAAAAACAAAACAGGAAACAATGGTAATAAATTACCTACCCTACAACTCAAAGAGCTAGAAAGAGAGCAACAAGAAAAACCCAGTGTACTCCAAAGAAAGCAAATAGTGAAGATCAGAGCGTAAACAACTTGGAGACCAAAGAAACAATTCAAAAGATGAACAAAACAAAGAGCTGGTTCTTTGAAAGGATAAACAAGATAAATGGACCTCTAGCCAGGCTCACCAAGAAGCAAAGAGAGAAGACCCAAATAAACAAAATCAGAAAGGAAAGAGGAGAAATAACAACAGACCCTGTGGAAATACAAAGGATTGTTCAAAAATACTATGAACAACTGTATTCCAACAAACTGGACAATCTGCAAGAAATGGAGATTATCCTAGAAAAATATAACCTCCCAAAACTCAATGAGGAGTAAGCCAAACATCTCAATAGTCCAATACCTATGGAAGAAATTGAAGAAATTCCAGCAAATAAAAGTCCGGGACCAGATGGCTACACAGGAGAGTTTTACCAAACATTCAAGGAAGAATTAAAACCTATCCTCCTCAGACTATTCAAAAACATTCAAGATGAAGGAACACTTCCAAACACCTTCTATGAAGCCAGCATCACCCTAATACCAAAACCAGATAATGACAAAACAATGAAAGAGAATTATAGGTCAATATCTCTCATGAACATAGATGCCAAAATCCTCAACAAAATTCTAGCAAATCGGATTCAGAAGTACATCAGAAAGATCATACACCATGACCAAGCAGGATTCATCCCAGGAATGCAGGGATGGTACAATATCAATAAATGTGATACATCACATAAGCAAATTCAGAGATAAAAATCACATAGTCATATCAATTGATGCAGAAAAAGCATTTGACAAAATCCACCACCCTTTCTTGATAAAATCTCTCAGCAAATTGGGAATAGAAGGATCATACCTCAACATCATAAAAGCCATATATGATAAACACATAGCTAACATCATACTCAATGGGCAAAAACTAAAACCATTTCCCCTAAGAACAGGAACAAGACAGGGATGCCCACTCTCACCTCTCCTATTCGACATAGTACTGGAAGTATGAGCCATTGCAATTAGACAAGAAGAAGAAATAAAAGGTATCCAAATTGGAAAAGAAGAAGTAAAGCTGTCCTTACTTTCAGATGACATGATATTGTACATAAAAAACCCAAAGGACTCCATTCCAAAACTAATTGACTTAATTAATTAATTTGGCAATGTAGCAGGATACAAAATTAATGCTAAGAAGTCTGTGGCATTTCTATACACTAATAGTGAAATTACAGAAAGAGAAACTAAAAAAGCAATCCCATTTACCATTGCACCAATAAAATTAAGATACCTAGGAATAAACCTAACTAAAGCGGTAAAAGACCTATATGCATAAAACTACAGAACACTGAAAAAAGAGATAGAGGAAGATGTTAACAGATGGAAGAGCATACCATGCTCATGGATTGGGAGAATCAACATCATTAAAATGTCCATACTACCCAAAGCAATCTACAGATTCAACGCACTACCCATTAAAATACCAACGACATATTTCACAGACCTAGAAATAATTCTTCATAGATTCATCTGGATCAAAAAAAGACCACAAATAGCTACAGCAATTCTGAGAAAGAAGAATAAAGTAGGTGAGATCTCAATACCAGATTTCAAGCTATACTACAAAGCAACTGTTCTCAAAACAGCCTGGTACTGGCACAAGAACTGACATATAGATCAATGGAATAGAATAGAGAACCCAGATATCCACCCAAACCACTATGCTCAACTAATATTTGACAATGGAGGCATGAACAATCAATGGAGCCAAGATAGCCGCTTCAATAAATGGTGTTGGGAAAATTGGACAGATACATGCAAAAAAATGAAACTGGACCACCAACTTACACCAAATACAAAAATAAACTCAAAATGGATACAGGACTTAAACATTAGAAGGGAAACCATAAAAATACTAGAGGAATCCACTGGCAGCACAATCTCAGATATATGCCGAAAGAACTTCTTCACTGATATTGCTCCAAAGGCAATGGAAGCTAAAGAGAAAATGAACAAATGGGATTACAACAAAATAAAAAGCTTTTGCACAGCAAAAGAAATCATCAACAAAACAAGAAAGATCACTGTATGGGAGAACATATTTGCAAATGTTATCACTGACAAAGGTTTAAACTCCAAAATCTACAGCCAACGTATACAACTCAATAAAAGGAAGATGAATGATCCAATAAAAAAATGGGCAACGGACCTAAATAGAACCTTTCCGAAAGACGATAGAAGGAAGGCCAAGAGACTCATGAAAACATGTTCAAAGTCATTAATCATCCGAGAGATGCAAACCAAAATGACAATGTGATACCATCTTACACCAGTCAGAATGGCAATCATCAACAAATCAACAAACGACAAGTGTTGGCCAGGATGAGGAGAAAAAGAACCCTTGTGCACTGTTGGTGGGAATGCAGACTGGTGCAGCCACTGTGGAGAACAGTATGGAGTTTCCTCAAAAAACTAAAAATGGATCTCCCATGTGACCCTGTAATCCCACTCTTAGGAATTTATCCTAAGAAATCACAAACACCAATCAGAAAGGATTTATGCACCCCTATGTTCATAGCAGCACAATTTACAATAGCTACAATTTGGAAACAGCCTAGGTGCCTGTCAGCAGATGAGTGGATCGGAAAACTATGGTACATCTACACAATGGAATTCTATGCTGCCATTAAAAAGAAGGAATTCTTACCATTTGCATCAACCTGGATGGAACTGGAGAGCCTTATGCTTAGTGAAATAAGCCAGTCAATGAAGGAGAAGCAAAACATGATCTCACTCATTGGTGGATAATAAAGAACATTATAAACTGATGAACAAAAGGATAGATACAGAGACAGTAAAGCTTCAAACAGACTGTGAAATTGCATTAGGAAGATTAAAGTTAGGTGAGGTATATAAGAGATAAATGAAAGGACTTGTGTGCATGCATATAAGCATAACCAATGAACATAGACACTGTGAGGGTTAGGGTATGCCTGAGAGGGAGGGGGGGGCAATGGGGAGATATGTATAAAAAATTAATAAAAAAAGAAAAAAAAAGGAGGACCCAGAGTCAAGTCACTGCCCACCCACATACGCCTCAAAATTGCGTGAGTCCCAGGCCTAGCCACCCTCCACATTGAGCTAGATCTAGACCCAGCCATTTCCACCCTTGTCAAGTCTCACCAGGCAGGGGACATAGCCTCAGGTACCCTGGCCTGGTGCCAAGAGGTCCCCCAGATGGGACAGGGAGCATGCCTTGAAGCCCCCTGTCAAACCCTGCCAGGTGGGGGATATGGCCTGAGATTCCCTGTCAAGCCCTGCTGGGTGAGGGGCGCAGCCTCAGGTCCACTGGCTTGGCACTGGGAGGGGGGCACAGCCTCATGTCCCCCATCAAGCCCTGGTGGTTGGGGAGCATGGCTTGAGATCCCCTGTCAATCCCCACCAACCAGGCAGTGGAGTGTAGCCTCAGGTTCCCCTGGCCTGGTGCCAGGGTGGGGGTTGGGGGGCGTAACCTGAGGTCTCTCAAGCCTTGCTGGGTGGTGGGCATGGCCTGATGTCTCCCAACCTGCTGCCCAGGCAGGAGGTGTGGCTTGAGGTCCCCCAGTCTTACGCCAGGGTGGGGGGTGTGGTCTGAGGTCCCCTGTCAAGCCCGTGGGTGCGGGGAAGAGTGTAGCCTCAGGTCCCTGCTGGATGCTCATTAAGGCTCCTTCAGGGAACTTGGCCTCAGGTGTGGGTGCAGCCATCTTTGTGATGGAGTGATGGTCAATTAGCATATTCCCTCTTTATTAAATAGGATTATGATTACAAATTCTTTGTCAGATATGTTTGCCACATTTTTTCCAATCTGTGATTACCTATTCTTTCTTTATAATTTCCTTTAGATTTTTTAAATTTTTGATGATTTAATTTGACAGTTTTTCCTTTTTAAGACTTTCTTTTATGTCCTGTGAAAGGTATAGAAGTATTTACAGATCCTTATGTCACAAAGTTATTTTCTTATGATTTCATCTTCAGCATTATAGTTTTACCTTTTATGTTTAGGACTGTAGTTCCTCTCCAATTTATGTTATTTTAATTTGAACTGAGATAAGAGTTAATTATTTTGTCCCCTCCCTCCTTCCCTTCTCCCCCCCTCATATATATACACATATGTACACACACACACACATACACACATATGTGCATGTATGTGTATATACACACACACATATATATATATATACACACACACACACATTTCAGCATCATTTTTTGAATATTTTCTTTCAATCCACCATTAAATTACTTTGATTCAACTGACTTTATATAGGTTTATTTTGCACTCTTTTCTGTCCCATTAATCTATTTGCTTCTCTTTAGGCCAATGCCTTATTGTCTTATTATAAACTAGTGGACCAGTGCATGAAAATTCATGCATTGGAGGGGGGTCCCTAGCCTAGCCTGCTCCCTTTCACAGTCTGGGAGCCCTCAGAAGCGAGAGGCAACGCTCCTATCACACCGCTGCTGCTGCCACTGCTGGCAGCACAAGCCTTCGCTGGCCCTGGTTACCTGAGCCTTGGGCAGCCCAGGCAGCTGGGCAGCCACCATCTGAGGCTTGCCTGTACCTCGGGCTGGCCCTGGGCATCTGGGTAGCCATCATCCAATGCTTGCCTGCACCTCATGTCAGCCCTAGAATGGCTAGGCAGCTGACATCCCAGACTTGCCTGCACCTCGGGCTGGTCCTAGGCTGGGCAGCCAACCTCTGAGGCTTGCTGTGCCTTGGACTAGCCTTGGGCAGCTGGGCAGCTGCCATACGAGACTTGGGGGCAGGCCTGGCCATGCTGCATGCCTGCTGCCCTAGTGGGGCTGATGGGACTGGGCATCACCATCTTGTGGCTGTGGGCACCACCATCTTTGAGGATGTGGTGTTCAGTTAGCATATTCCCTCTTTATTAGATAGGATGTATACTAAGGTTTAAGTTCAGATAGTTAAGTACTCCCAACTTTTTGTCTCCCTCCCAAATTTTTTTTAGTTTATTATAAGCCCTTTGTATTTCTATTTTAAAATGAGTTTGTCAGTTTTTACAATAGCCAACTGGAATATTGATTGGATTTGTATGCATTTTAGGTCAACTTTTGGAACAATTTACATTTATAACAATATTGAGTATTCTAAGTAATGAAAAAAATATATGCCATTTCCTATAACCACCCCCTTTATCTTAGCAATGTTTTCAGTGCAAAGGTCTGCATTTTTGGGTAAATTTTATTTAAATACATTACATTGATACATTGACACTATCACTAATGTAACTTTTACAATATCACTCTCCAATTTGTTATTTGCAATTATGTAGAATTACAGTTGATTTTTGTCTATTGACTTTGTACCTGGAAACTTTTCTAAATTATTAGTTGAAGTAGTAACTTTGGAAAATAGGACAATTATCTGTACAAATAATCATGTCATTTATAATTATGAAAATGGTGCCTTTTTCTGATTTTCATGCCTTTTGTTTATTTTTATCACCTTATTTCATTGCCTACAACCTACATAATACATATGTGAGATGCTGTGTTACTAATTTTTAGCCTGGAAAGTTGAATATTTAACCACTAAATAGTCAAGTAATGTATTTATTGTACAAGTGTACTTAAGAAGCCATGGCCAAAAAAAAGACTCTCCTGCAATATGTTTACCATTCAAGATTTTAAAAGTAATGTGACCATTTTTAGAATTTATAAGCTTAAACAGATATCTTGTGGTATTAATACTTACTAATAATTAACACAATGTTTCTACATTTTAGTTTAACAACAAAAACTTGAGCTTAGATTATATTTTCCTATTGATGCATTTTTGCCGAAAATAAAGCTATTTGACACATAGAATTTGTAGTTAAAGCGTAAATATAAGCCAAATTTATTGATTAATTATTTCCTACTAAGGATATTTATTTCAAATTTTATTTTATTTATGGATTCTGTGTTTTAGGGCAATGAAGATGAGAATCCTATTTAGATTTCAGGTATAGGGCTATTTGTATACTCATTATTAAAAATAAGTTACTTTAAAAATATTTTCCAACTCTTCATTGTAATGTTAAAAATATTTCTTATTAGTTGGTATGGATCATCTAATGCAAAAAGAAATTTCATAAAAACTGAACTATAATTAGAAATTTGGATATAGGGCAAAATATATATTTTGCTTAATGTTTTTGAAAGACAAGTTGCTGGCACATGTAAAACTATATGTCTGAAAATTACTCTGAGACTGTATTGGAGAAATGCCTACAAGAAATTTAATGATTAATTGTGAAGATTTATATGTGCTATTCCATTTAATCATAAACTAAGAAAGAAATTAGAACAAGTAGGTTATAAGTCCAAAACTAAAGGAAGCTCTATAGGCTTAAAGCCATTACTACAGAAAATAAATCCTGCAACACATCACAGGGAATGAACACTGTAAATTTCAAAGTTTGGAAAATGTTTCTTGTAGGAGAAAATTCCATTAAAGTCTATCTGAATTATTTCAAAATAAGGTCCATGGCAGTGTCAACTGCCATTAACATGAAGGATACGTCCCAGCTTCTCATTTCATTATGTTTGTATCAAATTCTATGACTTTTGTTTATAATCAATAACCAATTTCTTCTAAGAACACTAAAATGTTACAACCTGATTTGCTCACAGTAATAAAGATTTACTGAAATGTGAGTCATCCCTATTTAAATCAACCTATTGAGTCACCAATTTTCAGAGTCCCTGATGGGCTGGATGTATTTATTACTGTCCTTTGGCTAATGGAGATTTGTGTTCATTTTGTAACTTAAGCCAAACATTGATTTTAGTTTTTTACAGGCCCCAGTTTCTTCCATGAAATGTGCTCTTGGTAGGAGCCAGTATTACAGTTTTACAGTTCAGTAGTCAACTGAACGAGAGACTTAGTGGAGAAATGAAACAATAATGTGATGAACAAATCTGAGATTAGTTAATTATTATGATTAACAACAAAAATCTTAGACTTTGAAATTAATTTTTATATTTTTCCTTTGAATTTTTGAAAATATGTATATTAAAATAACAAACACATTAATATAAGTAATAATCCTTACCACTTTCTTAGCCACTGACACTTTAGCATTCTAATAATTATTAGTGTCAGTACAATTTTATTTAACCAAAAAGTCTCCACTAATAATCCTTCACAGAACTTTGCCTATTTTATTCAGTGAACATAGAGTTTGTATTTGTTTAAGAAAATACTATTCTTATATCTGTCACATTTTTCCTCAGAATCTATATCTTTTCTAGAAATATGCTTTTGTATGTCACTAAATTGTGACTTACACTCTAAGTCTTAGAGCTTTGAGGGCTTTCAGTATTGGGAATGTTTAGAAGTTTTATTAACTGGTTGTAACTGCAGTTAATTCTCACAAAGACTGTTCTTTCTACTAAGGATTTTAGCCTCAAAAATCTACAGGCTTTTTCAAAGAAAGCTGGCTCTTTTTTTCCTAAATACTACTTCTATGTGAGTCACTGCTTATTTTTCTTTTTGTTTCACTAGCAGTCAAACTCAAGCTAATCTGTCTAAAATTCTTCTTTGGTAAATATTTGAAAAAACTATATTTTTCCTCAGCTGTGTTTCCTAGAAATGCAACTTCAATATGTTCATATCTACAATTTTATTAATTTATTGAGTGGCAGCTTAGTGCATTATATTAGGCATAATATATGTAGTGGTAAATGGGTTTACATAAGTCTCAATCCTTGTGGAACCAGAGTGAAAATGCTAAGGAACTCAGCAATAGGGGTAGGTGAAAGTAGATTTACAGTTGTTTGTATGGAAAAAGACATGCAGGTTATAGGTATTACAATATCTTTATTAACTCAAAAGTATGCCACAGTGGCTCAGTGCACTGAGGTAAAATCTCATAAGCGCTTAAATTACCAGCCTTCATTACACATTCTTGTAATCTACTTTCTGTATTCAAGTATACTCTGGACCAGAGTTCTTACCTATTTTTGCACACTCCTGAACATCTGACTCACCATATTTGTAGAAACTGCTATAAAGTACAAGTATAGTGTTAAATGGGTACAAAATAGGACCTGCCATCTAAGCAAGACTAATATATCGCTACCAGAATCTTGGTATTGACAAGCTACCACCATATAAAAAAAGTAGAATTAGAAACCCAGGCTTGCCATTTTGTATTAAAAATGACAAATATATACTGCAGATACAGACACAATTCTGCAAATAAGCCTAAGCATAATGCAATAGCTGACCCTGTGTAGGAATGAGACTGTGTTGTTAAGAGAATTAGGCAGCCTGATAGCAATTAATAGAATTGTACCTCAAAATAAAAAGATGAGATGGTGGTACTTAACAGTCCAAAACAGGGAAGTGCAATTATCACAATGAGTGGCAAGATCTGAGTAGTAGACAGAGAGAGAAGGCTTGACTCACAGTGATATATGGAATGATGAGAGTACTGTGAATAGTCACTATGTGGTAAATAAAATTTCCCTCATTTTTTGATATCATTAAAATAATTGTTTAAATAAAATTAATATATTTATGGTCTTTTTGACATATAGTTTAGAAAATTTTACAATCCTATATAATAAAGAGGTAATATGCAACTTAACTGCCACACCCTTACACAAGATGGCTACCCCCATGTGATCATAAGATGGTCATCCCTTATGGTCTCAAGATGGCTGCCATAAGATGGTCAGCAGGGGAGGTCAGTTGGAGGCAACCAGCCCTGCATGAGAGGGCAGTTGGGGGCAATTGGGCCATCAGGGGAGCAGTTAGGTGTCGATCAGGCTGGCAGGAGAGTAGTGAGGGACAATCAGGCAGGCAGGCAGGTGAGCAGTTGGGAGCCAGCAGTCCTGGATTGTGAGAGGGATGTATGACTGCTGGCAGTTGGACATCCTCTGAGGGGTCCCACATTGGAAAGGGTGCAGGGTGGGCTGAGAGACATTGCCCCTTTCTCCCCCCAAGTTCCCCCCCCCCCAGTGCATGAATTTCATGCACCAGGCCTTTGGTAATAATTAGAGAAAAGGAGAATATAATAGGAGTATACTGTTAGTAATTTCTTACATTATATCTGAAGTGGCATATTATTACTTGAAGATACTATGGTAAGTTAACATGCATAGTTCAGACTTTAGAACTTCTATATAAACTTTAAAATGACTGCTAATAAAAGCATAGTAAAAAAATTGAATAATTAAAATAGCCAAAACCAGTTTGGCTCAGTGGATAGAGCATCAGCCTGTGGACTGAAAGGTTCCAGGTTTGATTCCGGTCAAGAGCATGTACCTTGGTTGCAGGCACATCCCTAGTAGGGAGTGTGCAGGAGACAGCTGATCGATGTTTCTCTCTCATTGATGTTTCTAACTCTTGGCCCCTCTCCCTTCCTCTCTATATAAAAAAAAAATCAGTGAAATATATATTTTTTTAAATAAAATATTTAGTCAAAAATAATTCAAGGAAAAAGAACAAAATATATTTGAAACAAATGGAAAACCAATAGCCCAATGGTACACTTAAAAACAACCATATAATAATTAGATTAATTATGAATGCTCTGAATTTTCCAAATAAAAGCCAAAGAATATTACAATAGACTAAAAAACTAAATCCAGCTATATGTCCTCTAGAGAAAATGTATTTTAACTATAAAGTTACAGTTTAATAGTAACAAGATGGAAAAATATACTTTACAACCAAAGAAGTCCTTAGTACTAGAGATAGTAACAGAGATGAGAAGGGGCATTTCATAAAGATAAAAGTGTTACTTCATCCTGAAAATATAGCAATCCTAAATCTTTATGTATATAATAACTCACAAACATATGAAACAAAAACTGAAAAAAGTCTTTAAATAAAATCAAATCCACAATTTTAGTTGAGATTTCTACAGAAAATTACTAATGATAAATATGTTGAATAAAATATCATTCAGCAGGATATATTTAAAATGTATAGATTAAGTCACCCAACAATTTCTATACATAATTGAAATGTATAGACTGTTATAGTCAACATAAAACAAATTAATTAATGTATAACTAAGATAATAACTGAATAGGTGTTTTAGGGTACCTTTCTGATGATTTCACATTCATTGGGAGCATATGTGGAAATGACTCCTTAATGACCTTAAAACTTAAGATTTTAAAAGTACACACATAACTTATTAAAGTTGGTAGGATTTCCTGACAATAATAGTAGTGACTGATTGCATTGCCTAAGAATACTCTAGGACAATTTTCCATTCCTTATCTTGAGAAAAAGAAAATCATCTCTAATGCAGATGCCTCAAATACCTGGTAATTTTATGTAAGGAATTTCTAGTGTTTTTTTTTTTTCATTTTAAACATAAGTCACCTATGTGATTAATCTAGAAAGCACAATTTTGTTTCCCATAAGCTCACTATCCACTAATTATGCTTAAATATTTACTATACCTTAGGACTTCCCCATTGGAGAATGGACTTATAAGTATACATCCTCTTGATTATATGATTTTTAGAATGGGTGGTGTATTTGGTGAATTTTCTAGCATTATCTATCTGGACTCTAAAGTTCATTAATTTGCGGGGAGTTCATTGTGATGTTTTTTATATTTACCAAGGCCTACTTAGTAGTTTTAGCCTCTAAAGTCATAAAATTGTCTTGATATTTTCTTAAACAAATTGTTATATATTCAAACAATAAAATGAAATGAACTACTTACACACACAACATTGATAAATCTCAAAACTTTATGTTGAGCTACTTAGAACACAAAAGAAGATACTATATGATCCAATATATATGTAATTTAAGAACAGGTCAAATGAATCTACAGTATTAGAGGGCATATAAATTGTTCCCTGGATGAGTTAAGGAAGGGTAAAATGCAAATAGTTAACAAGGAAAGTTGGGGGATAATATAAATATTACATGTTTTGATTGGGGTGATGATTATAAGGGGTGTTTGACAAACTCAACAAAATGTAACCATAAGATAGTTGCTTCTTATTGCATATAAATAATATGTACTTTCATGAAGTGAATAAATAAAAATAAAAATATTTTGGAGAAGAATGGAAACTGGGAAGCTATCTAAGGTGCTGTTAGTAATCTGGGCAATCAGTGATGGTTTTCATAGTAGAAATGAACATGAAGATAAATTTAGAATATGTTTTGAAGGCAAATTGTAAATTTATGTTGATGATTGTGGTATGTACACTTGGAGTTGCAGATATCTGATGGACAGAGGGAAAACAAGGACCACTTTTAAGAGTTTGGCTTAAGAAATTAGATGGTATTGGTTATTAAAAAGTTCTGTCTTGGCTGTGTTAATTGCAATCTCTTTGGACATGGTATCAAGCTGGGTGTTGGACCCATGAGTGTGTTGTTCTGGGCAAGTAAGGATATTAAGGAATAGAGGTGGAAGTCATAGCAAACAGGTTCCATTTTAATCCACAGGCTTGAAAAAAATATCACCTAGAGAAAAAATATATTTAAGGCAGATGAGAGAGCCCAAGGCATTTGATGGTTCAGCAGGAGAAAAGGAATCAGCATAAGAGACTGAGATGAAGCAGCTAACAAGATAGACACTCAGTCAAGTGTGTGAAGGTCCCAGACAGAAAGACAATAGAGAGTTTTAGGAAGAAAGATTAGCTCTGAAAGCTGCAGAGAGGTCCAGTTAAGATGATGAACAATCAGTAACCACTAAGCAAATTTTTTTTGTGACCTTGACAAGATTTCTCTCTGGAATAGAGATAATGGAAACCTGATTGAAATGATTTGAGAAGATAATAAAGTGACCTTAAGTTTGTCAAGAAAATTTGCAATAAATTGGGAAGAGAGAAATTGGCAGTGATAAGAAAAAAAAAATTCAGGTCAAAGTACACAGAGATTTTGTTGTTTTAAAAATCTATAATAATAAAAGTTTGAGTGATTGTCACAAACAGGCTGCGTGGGGCCATTAGGCCAGCAGGGGGGTTAGTAAGGGACAACCAAATGACTGAGCAGCAGGCTGCATGAGGCAACCAGGCCCACATGGGGGCAACCAGGGGCATCCAGGCCAGCAAGGGGAGCAGTAAGGGGTTACCAGGCTGGCAGAGGGGGGTAGTGAAGGGCAACCAGGATGGCAGGGGAGCATTTAGGGGTGATCAGGCCTTTGGGGGGAATTGGGGGCAATCAGGCCAGCATGGGGGGAAAGTTGGGGGTGACCAGGCCAGTAAGGGGGCGGGGCACTTAGGGGCGATCAGGCAGGCAAGCAGGTGAGCAGTTAGGAGCCAGTAGTCCCTGATTGTGAGAGAGATGTCTGACTGCCAGTTTAACTGGCAATTGGACATCCCCCTAGAGGTTTCTTATTGGAGAGGGTGCAGGCTGGGTTGAGGGAACCCCATGCATGAATTTCATGCACTGAGCCTCTAGTGCCTCTAGTGTGTGTGTGTGTGTGTGTGTGTGTGTGTGTGTGTGTTAGTGCTTGTTTGTATGTTGGTGGTAATATTCATCCAGAATTGAGAAATCATTAATACTGGGGTGGAAGTGTTAACAGTCTTTGAGAAAGGTGAGAAGATATGGGTTCTAAATCTCAAGTGGAAGAATTGGCATTTAATAACATGTTTCATTTTGGGAATTATAGCATCATGCTAAGAAAATGTATTGTTCTCTATGCTTTAATTTCTTTCTTAGAACTAAAGAAAGAAAACTCAGCAAAATACGATTTGGTTAAAGTTAAGATTTGCTTAACATTCTCTGATTCCTTTTTTTGGTTTGGAATACATGATTTTTCTAATTTATCCTTCATGAATATCTTGCTTTCATTAGACAACTACCATAAAATTAAAATTAAAATGCATTTTGTAAAGGTTATGCTATTATAGGTTGTGTTATTTCAGGAAAAAAACAAACATTTATATTCTGCTGAAAAGAATAGTCTTACCTGAGCCACTAATGAGATTGTGGAGCAAAACACAATCTAGGAATTTGATTGTGTATCTTCTGTTCAACAGAATACAGTCCCTAAAAAGTCTGCAGCTGCAGTAACAGCTATTCCAGTCCTGTGATCTGCAAAGCCTAGTAAGACCCTTTAGATGTCACAAAATTTTACAGCAGTCATTAATGAAAGTTTAGTTTTTATATTTGATTCTTCAGTAGTTACTAACAGCCATTCAGAGCTAATGATACTCTTCATCTAAAGTGGTGAATGGAACAGTGACATATTTAAGGGTCATATGAGGCAGTTAAGAAAAAAGATGTGATTTTGAAACAAAAGCTACAATTCCATGAAACAACGAATGTCTTACAAATGAGAAGAAAACTTGGGATTTGTAAGCCTGAGGTCAGGTCTCAGGAAAAATTTTAGAAATTCTCTTCCCAAATACTGGCATTCAAGATCTTAATATTCTCCAGTCTGTGAGAGGATCTCTCATTCTTGCTGTTAGGTTTAGGGAATTTGGGCTACTCCATTACTTATCCTATGACCTTCTTCAAACATTGACAACAACACCAAAATACAAGTATTTATATCATTGGGGTCTTTTGGTACAAGTAATTGAATAAACTAAAAGTGACTTAAACCATTCGAAAAATGTGCTACCTTGTATGACATGTCAGAGTTGGTTAACTCTGACTCCATAATGTGAGAGATCTCACTCACTCTCCAAATTTACCTTTTTGGGCCCCAAAAACATACAGCAGTTCTTAGCATTAGGGCCTCACATGGCAGTGCCCAAAGGCATAAGGAGCCAGTCCCTATTTTATTTCCCCTTTTTGAATTATGAGAAAAATGATCACAGAAGCTTCTCACTAGCCTTTCTTCTTTGTCTTGTGTTTTTGTTTGTTTGCTTGTTTTTGTTTTTGTCTTTGGTCATATGACCATGTCTAACAAATCATTAATTATGGGAATAGAATTATAAAGATTGGCATAGACTAATGAACATTTCCTCCTAGAGATAGGGAAGTCCCCCTAAAGATACATGAAAAACTTGTTCCTAAATAAAGTGGAGTTTCTGCCAGCAAAGTAGAAGGGATACCTAGTGACTATCGAAAAGATGGGGCAATGTATGTAAAGTGATTAGCAGAGTGGCTGATATACAAGCATTTAGTAATTATTAGCTGCTTTTTTATTCTATCCAAAGTACTCAAATGGAAGTACAATAAATGATACCAATCTCACACTTAAGACTATCCTCCATCCATTCTGTCATCAAATAGTATATGGTTAACCCTTAACTGTAGGCTTTATTTCTTCCCTTGACTCTAAATCCCTTTTCCTTGTCATCTCATTCAAACAGCTGCTAATAAGTTGTCTGCCTCCAGCCTCATCCATTTCACAATGTTTGCATATTTTAGCCAAATAGATCTCCCTTAAGGCAAATCTGATCATGTCAACAGCTTCCTTAAAAACTTATAACAATTCCACATTATGTTTGAACTGTTCTAAATCATGTCCTTATGGCCACTCTGCCAAGCCTGCAGATGGAAACTCCTTTGTCCTGCAGCTGTACAATCTGGAATATGCAGCCCCTTTCGGGAACATGGTGTAGGATGAGAACAGAAAACACACACGGGATTTCCATTGTCTACAAAGAATCAGATCCCTAGCCTACAGCAAGGGAGGCAAGAAGGGCCCTCTTTCATTCACTCAGAAGAAGAGAAAGACATGCTTTTAGGGAACACTATTTTGGTAGATGCAATGATGTGCCTACCAAATTCTCCTCCTTCAAGGAAGGATTTGATGTCCAACTGCAAGGAGGTGTCTATCTCATTATCAGAGGCATCCCACAGAACCAAGTGGGATAGAGGGATAAAGACCAAGCCAATTCAGCTCACTGGTTACAACTGCTACAACACTCATACTTCACTGGCTTGCTTCACAGCTTGACTTCTTTCTCTGTGCTGTCCTTTACTTTTTCTTTAATAAGTTTTGATCTCTTAAGAACATCTTGTACTCTACCTCAGTATCTGCTTCCAGA
>PVJN01031255.1:0-25003 GCA_004026805.1 Lasiurus borealis
CTTTCCTAAACACACATTTTTAGTGATTTCAGAGAGGAAGGGAAGGGAGAAGCAGAGAGAGAGAGAGAAACATCAGTGGTGAGAAGGAATCACTGATCGGCTGCCTCCTGCACGCCCCACCCTGGGTATTCAGCCTGCAAACCGGGCTTGTGCCCTGACGGGGAATGGAACTGTGACCTCCTGGTTCATAGGTCGATGCTCTATTCGCATTAAGTTCCTTGAAGGTGGAGTTTGTTTCTTGCCCCCAGGGATAGCCTAACACGGGCAACAATCTCTTCAGAACCCGTCTTTGTTCCCCGCAAAAGCTTATGGTGGTAGGCTTCTTGAGAATGTTTCACCTTCAGGTCTTCTAAAGATGAAATGTTCCTTTGTTCTTGCCGGCGCTTTGTCCCTGGTGGGTGTTAGGCTGCTTTCAGCTGCAAATGTCAGGAAAACAGGTTAACTCTGCGGACTGTTCAGTGGGGTGGGGTGGCAGGTTGCGGGATGGTTTGGCGACTCCGTAGTTTTTGGAAGGGTTCAGGCTCTCTCTGTCCTTGGGCATGGCTGCCTTCAGCTGTTGGCTTTTTGTCTGTAGACTTGTTGCTTCCTGAGGACAGAATGGCTGCCACAGCTCCAGACATCACATCTGGTAAGTAGCAGAGAGTAGGTTGCCAGCGAGCTCTATGTCAGGTCCCTGTTTTTGTTTTTGTTTTTCCATCTGGGAAAAAACCCCACCTTTTTCTAGGACTTCTTTCCTCCAGCCTTTCCCCCCCACCAGAACTCCTCCTATATCTCACTGGCCAGAACGGGGTCACACCAGCAAAACTTGGCTGCAAAGGAGGCAGGAAAGCAAGTATCTGCCTTTGTTCAGCCTCTGTAGTGGTCTGGACTATAAGTTTGGGAACATATAACAAAAAATAAAATGATATTAGATTTAAAAAGAGAGAAACTTATTTGTCACATGAAAGAGGTTGGATCCCTAACCGGTTTGGCTCAGTGGATAGAGCGTCAGCCTGAAGACTGAAGGGTCCCAGGTTTGATTCCAGTCGAGGGCATGAACCTTGGTTTGTGGGCACATCCCCAGTAGGGGGCGTGCAGGAGGCAGCTGATAGATGATTCTCTCCCGTTGATGTTTCTAACTCTCTATCCCTCTCCTTTCCTCTCTGTAAAAAATCAATAAAAAATAAACAAATAAACTATATATATGTATGTAATATATATATATGAGGTTGAGTGAGACGGGTGTGGTAGGCAATGTGTGGTTGGTATTGCCAGGTCCGTGATGTTGATGCCAGACCTTTTATCCCACATCCCAAAGGCACGCCCCCTGACTTAAGGCAAGATGAGCTCTCTCAACAGCTATGGACTTCCTAGGAGTCCCACAGCACACTTCTTAGATTCCATTGGCAAGAACTTAGTCACTTATTCTTAGTTGCAAAGAAGGCTGGGCCCACAGGCCAGAATAGAAGTCAGGATTTCGTACCTAAGGAAGAAGTTTGCGTCTTACGTTGGTGTCCCAGAATCGGGCCTTGAAACAGAGATTGCGAGCACGCGATTTCGGAAAAAAACACTCTCAGGAGAAATCAGCAGAAGGAGAGCAGCAAGCAGGGATCTCAGACGAAGTTACATGAAGGGAAACTTCGCCTGACCTGCGGGAAAGCTTCGGAATGTCAATCACACCTCAGAGCAGGGGATCTGGGCTTCCATACTTCTGTGTGGGCCAGGCATGGCTAAGGGCACCCTGGTGACAAAGCCCAGGCACTTCCGCGCTCTCTCTGGGTGCAAAGAGGCAGAAGGGCAGGACGGCCCTCCTGGGGAGTCACAGGTGCCTCAGTTTGGAAGCAAACGCAGAGCAGATGGGAAGGTCAGAATCCAGGAAAGGGGTCCCAGGGAGCCGGGCAGAGCCCCCAGGGGGTCGCTGCAGGGAGAGTGGGTAGTGGCTGGCAGGAATGATCTCACTCATTTGTGGATAATAAAGAACATTATAAACTGATGAACGAAAGGATAGATACAGAGGCAGCAAAGCTTCAAACAGACTGTCAAATTACAGCGGGAAGTGTAGGAAGAGGTGAAGTAGATAAGAGGTCAACCGAAGGTCTTGTATGTATGCATATGAGCATAACCAATGAACACAAGACACTGAGAGGTGAGGGTATGCATGGGAGTGGAGTGGGGGGCAATGGGAAGATATGTACACATGTAACACATTAATTAAAAAAAAAAAGAAGCGACTTCTGTTGCTGAGGTGGGAATGGCTGATGGAGCAGTCATGCCTGCGAGGCAGTGAGAATCCCGGAGTCATAAACAGGAGGGAGGCAGACACACAGGGATCCCCAGGGGAGCGCGAGCACAGGGGGCTGCCTGAGCACAGGGGCTCCTCCAAGGCCCGCCGTTCTGTGTAGCGATAATAACAACAATTAGGGCAGTTTGCTATTGATCAGGAGGAGCACACATTTAAACATTTTTAAATTCTAGCATTCATGTACCCCGGTAGGGGCAGAGTTGAGTTACTCACGCACACCTCACACCGGTACCTCCTCAAACCGCTGTTGGTGAGGTTCCCAGGCGCGTGGGTGCAGCACACGGGGCAGTGCCTGGCCCACGGTGAGGGCAACTAGGTACGTGATCACGATAACTTGCCAATGTTAGAGACATCCAAACTTGTAGCAGGAATTTTTCTGTGAGTTTATTTAAGCCGAACTGACAATTGCCAGGAAGCAAAAGCTCAGCGGATTGAGAAAACGCTCCATAGAGGGGCGGGTATGCACTTGGTGAAATGCGTTGGTGATGGGTTGGGAAGGCAGGAGAAAGCAGAGGGGAAATCGCTGGGACTGCATGAAAAGTAACAGGAGCAGACACTTCCTTACCCTGTGGTATGGGGCAGTTCACATCGGTAAGAAAATGGTAACAGGGAGAGGATCTGGGCCGCCGTCCTGGTGCCGTAGTAAAGGAAGATCCTTGAATCCCAGAGGCATGTTATCTCAGATGCAAAAAGACAATAGACAGGCTCAGCTAAGGGTGAGATGGACCTTTGTCAGGGTAGATACCAGCCTCGGACGTGACTGCCCACCACAACTCCCTTTTAGAGAAGACGTTTTAAGTTTAGATCATCCTAAACTTTTGGATGGTTACTTTTGGCCTCTGAGTCTGTAAGACTCAGGCCTTCCCTGAATTTGTCAGGTTTACTATATGGCTCTGTTTTCATCCACAAACTTAAAAAAAAATTAGGCATACTCTTGAAAAGAATGCAATCAGCTGTGGATGTCTTTTCATATGTGATGAGAAAGGATGGTGAGGGAGGACTAATTGCCAGGCCATGAAACGAAATTTTAGCTATTCCTTTTAGCCGTCTTGACCCTAATCTAGAGCGATTAGCAAGTCAGAAAATGTGACTCTGAAGCCTTTTTTTTCTTCTTCCTGGCAGAGGGGCCGGTTGGTGGGGATGGGAGGAGAACAGGAATAATCAGTCCTGAACGAATGAAAGCTGAGTAGCTGAGCTCGGGTGTGACCGGGATGATCCTTATCTTCAGCCTCGGATTAGGGAAGCAGGTGGAGAAATGCAGCTCACCTGGTTCTTTGGGTCTGACCTTTGTTCTGGTTAAACAAGCCCCGTGAACCTACATATTTTCCACGCGCCGTGTCCCCGGCCTGTACTGTGTGTCCTAACAACCCCGGGAAGAGGCCACGCTTGACGGGGTGAGCTGCTTTCTTAGAACATCGGGCTTCCTCCTGCTCTCTTTCTTTTTTTTCTTTAAAAATTTTTTTTTTTCTTTTACGGAGAGGAAGGGAGAAAGATAGTTAGAAACATTAATGAGAGAGAAGCATGGATTAGCTGCCTCCAGCACACTAGGGATGTGCCCACAACCAAGGCACATGCCCTTGACCGGAATTGAACCTGGGACCTTTCTGTCCTCAGGCCGATGCTCTATCCAGTGAGCCCAACCAGCTAGGGCCTGCTCTCTTCCTTTAGGTGCCTGGGACTCGGGGTAGGGGGAAGGGGATTTACAGTGTCCTAAAACCTGGGCCCATGAGCTGCCTGAGGCTCTTGCTGGCTGCAGCAAGTCCCCAAAGGTGGTGTTTTGCTTTGGGAATAAGCCCCCGGCTTGGAGCTTTCAGCAAGATGCCTCCACTCCCAATTGCAAGCAGTTTGAAGGGCCTCGGAATGCAGGTCTGGGCAGAGGTGGGACAGCTAATGGAGCTTCTGAATCTGTGAGGTTACGAGGAGAGCGTTTCCAGCCTGGATTCTTTGCAAGAAAAGGGTGTCTATAAGAGATGCGGTAGGAAACAGAGTGGCTGCATTTTTCTTGTCACCAAGAAAAGGTCTCTCAGGGCATGGTTCAGCTAGTGACTGACGGGGATGTGTTTGGAAACCCAAGTGAACAAGGTCACCAGTGGAACTCCCTGATGAAAATGTCCCACATCTGCACAGTCCTGCCTCAAGTGGCTACCGAGTGCTTGCATTGTGGTTAGTGCATCTGAAGAGCAGAATTTTAACTTTTGGTTGATTTAAACATACATAGCTACTTTTGGCTGGCGATTACCACATTAGACAGAGATTTGACTTTTCACTCACATGATGATTTGGGGAAAAAAGGGAGGCACGTCATATTTTGGGGAGCTGGTTTTCAGACAGGATGCTGGATGCTTTTGTTATCAAAGAAATTGGGGTGCCCTCTTCCATACTGGGTGCTAGGGGTGGGGTCATTATAGCTGGAGAAAAAATAATTTTCTGAGACTCTCATGGGAGGAGGGGTGATTTGCATTTGATGGAATTACATTTCTGTGTTTCCAATGTCCCGTTTCCCTTAGTGCAGCCATAGGAGAAGTGTAGATGGCCTTTCGGGAAAGCTAGAAGCAAAGCCAGTGCCCAGAGTTTCCCTTCCATGATGGAACCAGGTCCAGGTGCAGTCCGCAAGCTCAGGGGTCCACCTGGCTTTGGGTGTCCCAAGAGCCTAAGAGGAACCAAGAGAGTGAACCCCTTTGTTTAGGGGATTCACTGTCCCAAATTTTGTGCCCTTGTCGTGGTCAGGCCCATTCTGGCCAATGACCTATTCTGAGGTGTGATGGATAGACAAGCACCTTCCCGGTGTCACCCCGACTTTATTGGGCATGCGTCTGTCTTCCCTTTGTCCAGCCCCCTGGGGAATGTGAAGTTGTAGTTCCCGGTGAAGCTGCCCATGTGACATGCCTGTAATATTTGGCCTTCCCTTTGCCCCTTTCCTATAACTAGGTTAATTACAGCGGCATCATGATCTCGTTTACTCCCCACAATTTAGAGGAGTAAACTGGGGACCATAGAGAGGTTAAGCGACTTGCCCAAGGTTGCATCACTGGCAAGGGACAGGGAGGGGAGCCACAATGAGGGCTGGCCACCCTTTCTCCAGGCACCGTCTTCTCTTTTACGCCCCCAGAGATGCCCGATGGACTGGAGGGATTCAAGCACAGCAGCAATGCTCATTAAGGGCTGAACAAAAAAACCCAACGTTGTGGTTAGGAAACTCTGTTTCGTTTTATTTCAAGAGAAGAATACTGAAGAAGACATTCAACCGTTCAGTCAATTTGGATAACACCCTTGAATTCTATAGGCTAGCTAAGCCCACGTTGTCTGTCAGAGGAGTGGATAAAAAAGCTGTGGTACTTGTACACAGTGGAATACTATGTGGCTTTAAAAAAGAAGAAAATCTTGCCTTTAGGGACAGCGTGGATGGACCTGGAGATTATTATGCTAAGTGAAATACACCGGTCAGATAATAATCAAATACCGTATGATTTCACTTACGTGTGGAATCGAATGAACAAAATAGAAACAGAAGCATGGGTACATGGAACAGACGGACAGCTGTCAGAGGGGAGGGAGAAGGAGGAACTGGATGAGAGAAGGTAGAGGGATCAGCCAAAGAATGTATTAGCATAACACATAGACCCAGACAATAAGGTGGCAATGGGCAGAGGAAGGAGTAGTGGGGGCTGGGTAGAAGTGAGCCAAGCGGGGGTGGAATGGGGACTTTTGTAATAGTGTCAACAATAAAAATGAAACTGGACAACTGATGGGTCCAAGCTGCCTTTCACTACTTGAGTCAATTGAGCAGAGACAGGGTTGAATCATATATGAGTGTTTACTCCAATACTGCACGCATCATCCACGAAAATCTGCTCTACCACCTCCTCCTCCTTAGCTGATTATATCGGGACTAGAGGCCTGATGCCTGAAATTCATGCAAGAGTAGGCCCTTGAAGCCCTGACTTTGTCCAGAAGGTCCTCCAGACAGTCGTTCTGCTGTTCGGCCCTTCAGTTGATTTGCATATTATGCTTTTATTATTATTGATAGGGAAGAAAGGCTGCATGCAAGGAGGATGCAAGGCCCATGGTCCATGTGTGTCCTTCCAGGATCTGAAATCCTGATAACAAGGTAGATACTTTTCAATGGTGTTAAAACCCTGCTCCCTGTTCCTGGGATGGAGAATGGTCAACATTCCTGAGGCACAATTTCAGAAGTGGGGAGGGGGTCAGGGTCCAGGCACAGCAGCCAAATCTAAGTGAGTCCGGTGGTCCTTTGTCTGGCCTCAAAATGAGTTTTCTTTTCTGAGCAATGGACCCATCCCAGCCCCAAGTTGTCTCTTATACAGGCCTGTCTTTCTCTTTGTGAAACGCCCTCCTGTTTCCCAGGGTCTGTAAGAAAACCTCTCATCTATACTTAGTAAGGTGAAGAATCACTAAATAATGGCGTTCCTCTTCTTATTGTGTGCCCTTCCCCCCATAAAAATAAAGTATAAATAAATAAATAGTTTCTTTATTGCCCTAGCCGGTTTGGCTCAGTGAATAGAGCGTTGGCCTGCAAACTGAAAGGTCCCAGGTTCAATTCAAGTCAAGGGCACATGCCCAGGTTGTGGGCTCGATCCCCAGTGGGGGGCTTGCAGGAGGCAGCCAATCAATGACTCTCTCTCATCATTGATGTTTCTATCTCTCTCTCCCTCTTCCTTCCTCTCTGAAATCAATAAAAAATATATTTTTTAAAAAAGGGGTGAATACTTTTTTTAAAATATATTTTATTGATTTTTTTACAGAGAGGAAGGGAGAGGGATAGAGAGTTAGAAACATCGATGAGAGACATCGATCACAACCGAGGTACATGCCCTTGACTGGAATAGAACCTGGGACCTTTCAGGCCATAGGCTGACACTCTATCCACTGAGCCAACACCCAGTTTGTCAAATGTTAAAATGCAGCTGTAGGAACCAAACGAGATAGTCCATGTTGAATTCAGTGGACACGCCTGTCAGCGCATTCAGTGTGTTTTTTTTTTTAATATATTTTATTGATTTCTTACAGAGAGGAAGGGGGAGGGACAGAGAGTCAGAAACATTGATGAGAGAGAGACATTGATTAGCCGCCTTCTGCACGCTCCCTACTGGGGAAGTGCCCGCAACCAGGATTCATGCCCTTGACTGGAACCGAACCTGGGACCTTTCAGTCTGCAGGCTGACGCTCTATCCACTGAGCCAAACCAGTTTTGGCAGTGGATTCAGTTTTTAACCAACGGCACTATATACCATTGGCTTGAATTGCGTGGGGATCAATTGTTGCTGTCAGGTTTCATCACTCCCATCCTGGATTTGACAATTGACTTTTTTTGCCTAATGGCAGTTTGCCTTTTAACTTATTCTACTTGAACGTTTTGGCTTGGGTCCTCTCCTTTTTCTAGAAAGAGCCCTGAGGCATACCCCTGGAGATACCCATTTAAATGAACACCATGCTGTCCATCAGTCAATAACCTATAGTTTTCTTGCCCAGCCATCTAGAAGCAGGTCTAATTGTATTTTGGCTTCAAGGCCAACCCCAGCAGCTCTGAACACATGCTCCTGAAAACTCTAGATCCCTTTGGGGCCGAGGCCTTTTCCAGAAAGTCTCAGGAGTCACCATAGCAACCCCATTCTGAATGAGCACAGGTAGTTGAGGCGCTGACCTTGTAATTAAGTGGGTGGTTTACTCCCAGCAAAGCCTAATCTCCAAGTGACTCCCTTTTGCCACTCACAGGCCTGAGTCAGCTCCTCTCGCCAGTAATTATTTAGCAATCTCCTGGGGAGTTCAGGTCAATTTTCGAAGCATGTCATGATTTTGTTCTGTCGCATAAAGATGTTGGTACAGTGGGTACAGTTACCTTCAAGTGTAACCTTTTAGAACTTGTGTTTTAACTTTTAGCCCTCTGCATGTTCCTATAACTGCAATTAAAATGGAATGAATACCCACAGAGACATGCCCAGTCTTACATGTCTAGCTCCATGAGTTTGACAAATGTACGGATCCATGAAACCTGCACCCCCATAAAGATGCAGATTGGGGTGCAGGTTATACCCCAGAAGGTCCCCCGCCTTACCCCTCATGTGGGCTCAGGCTCCAACACTCTGACAGCTCTTAGACGTTATGCAAATATAATGAGGTGGAGTAAATATCCTATAAAATAAGGCGGTTATACATGATTTGAAAATACCTAAAAGTTAAAAAAATTTCCATATTTCCCTGTGAGACAGGTAACCAAGGGTTGACTACCTCATTTCCCCACAATTCCTATTGCATAACTTTCTTTAAATAGTTCAGCATGTCATGCCAATTAAAACATTCTGTGTTGTAACTTGTAGTGTTTTAAAAATATGTGTGTAAAATTGAACCTATGTGGGAACACTCTGCCTGGCTATGGGGATCATTCGGTGTACAAGGACCAACGTCCTGGTCATTGGCTGGCAGAAATCACCCTGGAGGTTTGCAGCCAGCAGAGGCGCATACAGGTGCAGGGGTGGGGGGTTGGCATACAGGTGCAGGGGTGGGGGGTGGCCAGCCTTCACCGCTCGTTTGTGTTGGCTGCTCTTTATGGAGACCTGCATTTGCAAGCTTATCACTGACTTTTGTGGCTGACATACCTGCAGGTGGCTGTGGAATGTGAGTGACTGGTGTGGCCTGGACTTAAAAATAATGAAGGCTTCTCTTGTTGCAGGAGATAAACTGGACTGGCCCTTTCATTATAAGCGGAGAGAAGACAACTCCATGCCATTCCACTTGGCAAAGAGTGGTCAACATTTACCATAATGGTGACCTTAAGAAAACTCCCAGCTGTTCCTCAAGTCTGATAGCAAAGTAAGTCTTAGCCATCCTGCCTTAGGTTTTGCCCAGCGAGGGTTAGATGACTGGGTAGCAATGAAGACATAGTTGAAGTAACAGCAATAATAGCCCCACCATCATGATAGCCATACCAACCATCCACTGAGTGCTCACCATGCCCCGTGCTGTGCTGAGGAGCTCATGGATGAAGTTCTTGGAGTCCGCAAGTGAAGTAAGCTGCCCAATAGCTCTATACCACATTAAGAGCAGAATTTGTACCGGGTGTACAAGTCAGGGTCCCAGGGGAGAATGAATGGCAAACCTAAAAGGGGCAGTTGGAGGCGAGTGTAATAGAGGTGTCAGCAGGATTCAGGGAAACCATAAGGCCTACTAATAGTGGGGGCTGTTGGACTCCTAGGCTAATGGGACAGAGGAGGAACCTGGGGACAATGAGGACATGTTGCGAGGGGCTCTTTTAAGAGCGCTGGTGCTTGGTTGCTAGTCACAGACACTCATGGGGACATGTACAAATACCAGGGGAATAGGTGCCCGACCTCCTAACCTTGTCTGCTCCCAATCCATTGGAATCTTCATGGACAAACGCAGAGGAAGCAGGAGTTGGATGGAGCCTCTGGCTGTAGTGGGTTATACATGTTGCAAATTTCTCCGCTTAGTCTATGGCTCGGTGTTATTTGTTTTTCCCCCACTTCATGTATAATGACTTTTTTCTAACTACGTTTTACAGTTTAATCAAGTTGATCTGTTCTTTCATGGTTTGTGCTTTTATATCTTATTTAGGAAACCCCTTTCCTACTCCAAATGTCATAGAAACAGCCTCTTATTTTCTTCTAAGGGTGTTCAGAGGTTGTTTTCCACATCGGGCCTTTCTCATCCATCACTTTGTATATGTGTGAAAAAGTGATTGTTCTCTCCAATCAACATCGAGTTGTCCCAGCATCACTTAATTGGCTTATATTGTAATGCCACCTATGCCATAAATGGAGTTTTCCTATGTCTGAGAAGCTGTATCCAGATGTGTTCCTTCGTCTCTTTGTCTGTCTGAGCTCATTATTTTATGAATACCCGGCACTGGTTATTTTAGTGTCTCTAACTTCATAATAAGTCATGTTATCCAGAAATGTGAATCCCCTTCTCCTCCTTCTTCACTATTTTTTGGATTGAGCTTGCAGCCCAGGCATGTGCCCTGACTGGGAATTGAAGTATGACATTCTGGTTCATAGGTCGATCGATGCTCAACCTCTGAGCCATGCTGGCTGGGCTTCTTTGCTGTACTTTTTCTTTTGTTCCTTGCTATTAATTTGAGGATGAGCTGACAAGTTCCATTTAAAAAAAAATCTTGTTGGGGTATTTATTTCAATGTTGTTGAATTTATTGATTAATTTGGGGAGAATTGGCTTATTTAGAACATTAAGTTTTACCATTCCTGATTGTGGTAAATACACCACGTGTTTAGATGTCCTTTCACATCTGTCATTGTAGTTTGACAGTTTTCTCTGGATCTCGTACTGTTTTTGGTAGATTTTTTTCCGCTAGTTTACCTGGTGGTTTTGTTTTGTATTCAGGTTGGAACCTTCTTTTCCACTACATTTGTGTTAGTTGATTCTGGTCTAAATACTTTTTTAGCCTGTTGAGCTTATACTTACGAACCTGTTTAACTGTCATATTAGTTGTAATCGTTTTTAGGAGCCTCTTATATTTTCTATGTTGTGGCAGGCAATACCTAAGAAAGGCCCCAGGATTTTCACCTTCTGGTGGAAGCAGGTCCTCAGATAGCCTTTGTACTGACATTGATGAGAAAATGAGTATTGGTCCCAACCAGGGCCAGTGTCTGTGTGGAGTATGCAAATTCTCCCCATGTCTGCATGGGCTTTCTCCAGATGCTTGGTTTCCTCCCACATCCCAAAGATGTGCCCGGCAGGGTAACCAGTGCGTCTAAATTGTCCCAGTCTGAGCGGATGTGGATGTGCGTGTGAGAGCACCTGGGCCAGGAGGCATCCTTTCCCAGGGTGGTTCCCACCTTGTGCCCTGAGCTGCTGGGGATAATGGACTCTGGAAACCTGCGACGCTGAACTGGAATGAGTGTGTTGGAAAGTAATGATCTGACTTTTTAAAAAATATATATTTTATTGATTTTTCACAGAGAGGAAGGGAGAGGAATAGAGAGTTAGAAACATCGATGAGAGAGAAACATCGATGAGTTACCTCCTGCACACCTCCTACTGGGGATGTGCCTGCAACCAAGCTACATGCCCTTGACTGGAATCGAACCTGGGATCTTTCAGTCCGCAGGCCGACACTCTATCCAGTGAGCCAAACTGGTTTTGGCCTGACTTGTTTTTTTATTAATATTCCTTAAACATGTGTATAGCTCATGGTTATGTCAATGTTTCATATTAGAAGCGCTTTGGGTCTTTCTTTAGAAGTTTGGTGATGTTTTTGTGATCAGAAAGGAACTTAACTATGGTTCACGTCAATTAAACTATGGTAAAATTTGTTTCTGAAATGTTATTTTGCTGGAAGTCATGGTTTTCTAGAACCGAAAATTGTTTAGCAAGAACTTCTGTGAGGTACCCACCTCATATAATCCCCTTCCCTAAGTGTGGGCAGGACCTGTGAATCTGATGCAATCGTCACCCCTTAAATAGGTTATTTTGTAGGACAAAGGTGATGGGATAGACACTCCCCTTATTATGTTATCTATAATAATGAAAGCATAATATGCAAATAGACCAAATGGCCGAACAGTGGAACAAC
This sequence comes from Lasiurus borealis, assembly GCA_004026805.1. Lineage (NCBI taxonomy): Eukaryota > Metazoa > Chordata > Mammalia > Chiroptera > Vespertilionidae > Lasiurus > Lasiurus borealis. The sequence goes on from PVJN01031255.1 coordinate 11,849, forward strand.
CATCCAGACGTCCTTCCAGACGAAGCCACGGCTGTGAGGGCCGGGCAGCCAGGGCTGCAAAGACTTACTCTTGAATGAATTTCATGCATATGGCTCTAGTATCATATAAGACTCGATCATAACCCATGGGAGGGTCAGATTGCTCTGGTGGCTTTGAATAAGTACGCTGTCACAGTGTGGGCCAGGTGACAAGTGACTGCCAACAGCTCCAGGGGCTGAGAGCAGCACCTAGGTGACAGCCATCACGGAAATGGAAACCTCAGTCCTACAACCACAGGAACTGAATTCTGCCAACAGCCACAGGAGCTTAGGTAAAGACCCTGAACTCGGGCTGAGATCAGAAGTAGGGCCCCACCTTGATTTCTGCCTTGTGAGACCCTGAGCAGAGAACAGAATTCTGAGTTAGTTACAGAACTATGAAATTTTTTGCCCCAATTATTTTTTTAGAGAGAGTGGAGGGGAGGTGGAGAGACACAGAAGAGAGAAACATTGATGTGAGAGAGACATATCAACTGGTTGCCTCAGGCTCACTCCCTGACCAGGGTTGGGGATCAAGCCTTGACCAGAATCAAATCCAGGACCCTTCAGTCAGTGGGCCAATGTTCTACCCACTGAACAAAACCAACCAGCCAGGGCAGAGCTCTGAGATATTAAATGTGTGCTGTTTGACGCTGCTAAGTTTATGGCAATTTGTTACTTAGCAACAGAAAACAAATACATCTGTAAATAATCATATTACCTGCAATTAATGGCAAGATTGTTTCTTCCTTTCCTACCTTTATACATTTTATATTCACCTCTGGTTTTATTGTGGTGGCTAAAACATTGGGTTAAACAGAAGAGATGATATTGAAAATTCTTGAACTTTTCTTGATTATGAGGAAACACTTCTACTGTTTCATAATTACATACGTCATTGGCTGTAATTTTTTGGAGGACATCTTTTATGAGGTCATGAGCTTTACCTCCCATGACTACTTTGCTAAGAGTTTAGTTTCTAATTATTGATGGGCTTTACAGTAGTTAAGTGAGGGTTTCAGATCTATTCAAATAATTATATATATTTTTCTTTTTAACATGTTAAGTTAGCTCCCATATGAAAAAATTTTCTGGAGTTTAAACCATTGTTACACTCTAGGAATGAGCCTCATATGGTTATTGTTTAAGTTTCAGTACACTGCTGGATTTAATTTGCTATTTAATTTAAGATGTTCATTATCTTTCTTCAGATGTTTGGTAAAATAATTGTAAGCCACCAAGAATTGGTGTGTTTTTATGTTACTTTTAAATATAGGGAAGTACCACAAATTGTGTGGATGTACCACTAGTTTATCCATTTGCCTATCCAAGGACACCTTCGTTGTTTACAAATTTTGGTAATGATGACTAAAGCTGCTATAAACCTCTGTGTACAGATTTTTGTGTGGCCATAAATTTTCAATGTCTTTGGGTAAATACCAAGGAACATGATTGCTGGATCATGTGGTAAGCATATGACTATAGTTTCATAAGAAACCATCAAACTGTCATCCAAAGTAGCTGTACCATTTCAAAGAATTGTTGCTTTTTTCAATTGATTTTATTTATTTGTTACTGACTCAATTTGTTTTAAAATGCTTTAAGATCTTTTCAGGGTTTTTAATTCCCCTAAATCAAGTTTTTTTTAAAAAACATTTGTCTAGCAAATTATATAATGTATCTAATGATCTACTGTCACTTCATTCATAGTATTTTTTCATGAAATTATATTTTTTGGTACCATTTTCATATTCAATTTTTATATTGATTTGTGCAATTTCTCATTTTTTTATTGCTCGTGTTTGTTAGAGTTTTATCCATTTTACAAGTCTTTTTAAAAAATTTTTAAAAATATACTTTATTGGTTTTTTACAGAGAGAAAGGGAGAGGAATAGAGAGCTAGAAACATCAGTCAGAGAGAAACATCCATCAGCTGCCTCCTGCACACTCCCTACTGGGTATGTGCCTGCAACCAAGGTATGTGCCCTTGACTGGAATCAGACCCAGAACCCTTGAGTTCATAGGCTGATGCTTTATCTACTGAGCCACACCGGTTAGGGCTTTACAAGTCTTTATAGAGTCAGCTTTTGACTTCATTAAACCTGTTTGGTTATTCTGTTATTTCATTCATTTCTGCTCATATATTTATTAGCCCCTTCCTACTTTATTTGTTTTATTGTTTTTATGATTTTTAAAAAAATATATTTTACTGATTTTTTTATAGAGAGGAAGGGAGAGAGAGAGAAAGTCCGAAACATCAATGAGAGAGAGACATCGATCAGCCGCCTCCCGCACACCCCACAGTGGAGATGTGCTTGCAACCCAGGTACATGCCCCCAACCGGAATCGAACCTGGGACCTCTCAGTCTGCAGGCCGATGCTCTATCCATTGAGCCAAACCGGTCTCGGCTGTTTTTATGATTTTTTGAACTGAATGCTTAGATTTTTAGTTTTTAATTTTTCTTCTTTTCTATTATATCTTTTTTTTTTCAAGTTATACATTAGTTATCTTCCATATGATACACAGGGGTTTCTTTGGCATCTAATTTTAAATATTTTTTAATTTTAAAAATGATTTATTTTTTTAACTCATATGTAGAAAGCGGTTTCTTATTTTTCAAATACACTGATTTATTTTTAAAATTTGTTTTTTATTTTTGATTGTACTTTCCAAGGGTTAGAGAACTTTATCTGCATAGTAACAAGTTTTGGTAGTTAGTGAAAAACAAAATTCCTTTTGCTGTCGGTCAGAGGTCAATTTTGTAAATGTTCAACTTTTATAAATGTCCCAAGTGAGACAGAAAGATAATATGTCCCCAGTGTTGGTCCATGGCTTATCTTACAGGCTTGAAACCCTGACTCCCTTTCAGCTGTCCCTACAGGGTAGTTTGTCTTTTATTAGATAGCAGGGCTTTGGGGCTCGGACTAATCCTCTGGTGAATGTAAATGTGAATCCCATTTCCATGAACAGAATAGGCTTGAAGGTTTGACTTTAAAAAAAAAAAATTACTCTCTTTATCCATATCTTAGTCAGATGGCAAACTCCTTGGATACCCATACCATTGGAGGGAATATATATTTAGGTGTGTAGTTTTTCTAGCAACATTTTTATGGAGGTGTTTCACAGGGAGTTCCAAAATTTGTGTGGTATTTATTAGAAATCTGAGAGGCGGATATCTCAATGAACACTTGGTTGGATGATATAGAAGCACCAATTATAAATATATAAGTTTAGGTGATATATTTTATAGTTACTATCTCTATAGATAAAAGCCTGATATGCAAAGTGTCTCCTTGAGAATTCAACTGACCAGGACTTTGATCGCTTGCTTTAATGTATGCTGATCACCAGGGGCCGGCACGGGATGAAGGAAAGCTATGGCCAGCAGCTGGCAGCCAGGGAAGGGAGGTGCTGTGCATGAATTTCGTGCACTGGGCCTCTAGTTTACACATATAAGCGTAGGTTTTCATTGTAGCATTTAACCTAGCACCTATTTCTAATACTGTTTTTGAGCATGATAGAAAGACTTCAATCATATAATATTTTAAAATTATATTTTAAAACTTCTGTCCAATTGGCTGCAATTACTAATCAGGTCACTCAAAGCTATGTTAAGTGTCTTTTTCTGTACTTGAGAAATTAGGAACTGAAAGGAATTATTTATTGTCTATTTGTGCCACTGTTGACAGAAACCGAGATAGTTTTGGCTGAAACAGATTGGCCATGTACCAGCAGTTTGTGGATTTTCCTTCTGCTTTTTCAAAAAGGTGGTTTTATAGTATGTGGTCCGGGAACTCCCTAGTTTTCTCTACTGTGAGCTAATTTCAGTTTATTTGATCTACCATGCCTATAGAGAGAAGACTTTTGTGGGCCTCCATTTAAAAATATACTCACTCTGAATGAAGAAACAAACAAACCCCCCAAAAAATAGTGTACCTTATTGGGAGGAAGTAGGATTGGATAGAGTAGACTCTTTTTTTTATGTGCTAAAACCAAGATTGTCCTTTAACTTCCTGATTAAGAGAAGCCATCTTAAATGCTTAGACCATATTTAACTTATTGCTTAATAAGGATGTGCATTTAATTAAGTTTAATCCATGATAGTTCTGAACTCAATTACTTTTTGACTCATTTATTTTTCTCAGATCATGAAAGAAGGTGGGTGGAAGCTCTTCACTAAAACACACCATGTGCATCCCATTCCTCAGAGCTGGCTGACCCACCCGCTGCCAACCCCTCTTCTCCATACTCAGAACAACACCTGTGACCTGTATCAGCATTTCTGCCACTAAAATCAACCTGTTAAAAAGATAATTGATACTAGTTGATAGGCAGGATTGTTTGTTTATGCTAATCCCAGCTCAAATCACTATCCTGTACACATTGTAAGTGCCCCATAAACTGGCGGGTTCAGAAAGAAGTGATAATACTACTAATGATTTCTAACGTTTTTTTTTTTTTTTTTTTGAGCAATTGCTCTGTGATAGATGCTGAGCCAAGAGCTTTAAATGGGCTCTTATTTGATCCTAACGATAATTCTGTGAGGAGAAAGCAGATCCTTTATTCTGAAACTGAGAGCTGGGCAAGATTTGACTCCTCATGTACCTTTGCTCTGCTGGCTTGTCCTGTTTAGGTTATTTCTTTTTTCTTTTTTTTTTAAATATATTTTTTATTGATTTTTTACAGAGAGGAAGGGGAGGGATGGAGAATTAGAAACATCGATGAGTGAGAAACATGGATCAGCCGCCTCCTGCACGCCCCCTTCTGGGGATGTTCCTGCAACTAAGATACATGCCCTTGACAGAAATCAAACCTGGGACCTTTCAGTCCGTAGGCCAACACTATATCCACTAAGCCAAACTGGTTTAGGCCAGGTTATTTCTTTTGTTGTTCACTTACACTCCCCTATTTATTATGTCCTTGACCTTGAAACATGAGGTAATTTGATTGCCTGGAGAGTATAGTTCTTGAAGATAGAAAAATAAATTAAAAAATAACTCTTTTTCAGTTTGATGTGACCACAGGAGTTTTTCTTCTCCTCACTGTTGACAGCGTGTCCAGAATGGGCAGGTGTGCTCCAATCACTTTACAACAGGTGACAAGGGATGGAGAAGGAAAGACGAGCTCTAAGGGAGGACTGGTTCATGGAATAAATGAAAAAATGACCAAAACTATAGCTTCTCATTCACTAAGTGCTGGGGAATGGAGGGAATGAGCTTCGGGATTAGACTAGGTTTGAAATACACATCGGCTGCTTATGGATGAGATTATGCTGGGCACATCGCATAGTAAGCTCCGTTGCCTTGAGGAAAGTCAGAATAAAATTTTAAAATGTTGGTACATGAAATCTCATACATAAGAAAAGTAGGTCACAACAATCTGATCCGTTAAATCGGAGCATTATTGTGACTACAAAGCCTCGCTGACACTTCAGTACTGCTGACTGTAGAGAACAGTAGTCGGGCGCTTCTCCTGGCTCTCATGCTCTTGAGCACCTCTCGGCCCAGATGGGTCTCTAGGAGGAGCCAGGGCCCCGGGAGGGAAGCTCATTCTCTGTCGTGGCCTGAGAAAACCTCAGGAGTGATCTGGAACAAAACAAGAGTGGCTTCCAGGACCCCAGGGGCTGTGCTAAAAGAACATAGGAATTGACCTGGAGCACTTCCCGCCTGCCGTTGGCAGTGTGAGTGTCACAGAGAAAATGCTAATTACAGTTCACTGGAAGAGTTGAACTTGTAAAAAGCCAGAGACATGGGAAAGAAAAAAGTTAACATAAAGTGAACACAAAAATTGTAGTGGAAGAGTCAGTGCCATGGTGTGTTTTTATTTATTTATTTAAAATTTTTTTTTATTAATGTATTACATGTATACATATCTTGTCATTGCCCCCCCCCCTACTCCCAGAGTCTTGCATCCATTGGTTATGCTTATATGCGTGTACACAAGTCCTTCCATTGATCTCTTATCTACCCCACCTCTCCCTAACCTTCCCACTGTAATTTGACAGTCTGTTTGATGCTTTGCTGCCTCTGTATCTATCTTTTCATTCATCCGTTTATAATGTTCTTTATTATCCATAAATGAGTGAGATCATGTGGTATTTTTCTTTCATTGACTGGCTTATTTCACTTATCATAATGCTCTCCAGTTCCATCGGTGTGTTTTTAATTTAGTGTTGTTTGCAGTAATTAGGAGAACAGCAATACATGTAGGCTTTGTCTTTCTTCCCTGGGGCTGTGTCTACTTACATACCCTGATTATGGGTACGCGCTTGTTCCTGACTGGGAGGAGGGGCGGTGAAGAACACCACTGGGTGTTCTTGGCTCTGACCCTGACGGAGTGGGCTCTGTGTTGGTGGGAGGGTGAGCTCTGGCTTCCTGCAGCCAGTAGTGGCAGTGGGGTGCTTGGTAGACTCCATACAAGTAGCATCTAATACCCTATGTTGGCAATACCCTCAGTTGGTCTGGTTTTCCCATCCAGGCGCTGAGTGATATTGCCTGCCTTTGGCTTGAGATATTTGTATAATACTTGAAAAGGTATGAGAAGTATCGAAATAATTAGAAAATGAATTGGGTTAATATTTTAGAATCATTTTAAGAACTTTGTAGTCATTGTGTTTGTATGTTGAAATATTCAAAAATTAGTCATGCTATAATTTTAATTGTAGCGTAAATAATTTAAGGTAACTTAAGTATATGATCATTGCTTGAATGGATAAGGACATTTGATTTTCAAAATTTTATAAGTTTAATAAATTGAGCATTAAACAAAATACAAATAATAATGAGTATCCTGTCTCTGAGAAGTTTCTTTAATATAAAAAATATATCATTTAAAAAATATTTTTTATTGATTTCAGAGAGGAAGGGAGAGGGAGAGAGAGATAGAAACATCAATAATGAGAGAGAATTATTGATTGGCTTCCCCATGAAGCCCCACACTGGGAATCAAGCCCACAACCCAGGCATTTGCCCTCACCAGGAATCGAACCATGACTTCCTGTTTCATAGGTCGACCATCAACCACCAAGCCACACAGGCTGGGCAAGAATATGTCATCTTTTAATGTGTATGTGCCAGAGATATTTGTGAGTATTAAGTGAATTATGATATGAGAAGTAGGATACAACTTTCTCTTGAAACAAAAACACAACTTTTGTTGTCTTGTTCTTTTTGGATGGCGAAAAGCTGTTTGGTCTATTCTGGGTGGGAGGGCAACTTTCTCCAGGACTGAGAGGGTTCCCTCTCCGCTCTTCTGGGAGTGGAGATTAGACTAGTGGGTTTGAGGAAGGCTGAGCATCACTGGCCCTTGAGGACTGACATGGTGATGCCAGTTGCTAACACCCGGGACTCACCATTGATGTGGTTGAGAACTTTCCCAATAGGCCAACAACAGATATGGTAAGGAAAGAGAAGAGACCATGGTTTTGGCTCAGTGGATAAAAGAGATAATGGCCAGAAAACAAGAGAGGCGGGGAAATCCAGAAGAAACCAGGCACTCTGGGATTGGGAGAGCCAGCCTTGAATGGGGCCTTGGCCTAGAAGTAACCTCAATGGGTCAAGTACACCCCAGGAGCCATGATGGACGTCAGCCCTGAACAGGCATTGACCAGGCTTTGCATTATGGGTATCTCACCTTCCTCTTTCACGGCTATTGAGACGGAAGTCTTGGCCCTAGTCACATCTGTCATCACAGCCCTAAAATGTATTTAATATTTGGCAGAGCAAGCTTATCCATACTCTTCTTTTCAAACAAACTTGTTTTTTTTCCCAAGACAGATCAAAATTGAGAAGAAAAACCACCTTAAATAAAGGGATTGAGTCAGAAAAGGGGGTTGTTTATTTCAGAGAAAAAGGGGAAAAGTGTGTATCAACTACGCAGAGAGCTCTCTGAACAGTAAGGGATGCATTGCAGCTACACATGGTTGACCTTCATGTCCCAGACAGTCAGTCAGAGGGATGGCACATGACGAGCAAGAAGAGGTTCCCTTTGTTTGTTGGGGTGAACACAGATCTAAGTGGCATTTGACTGGGCTTCTTGGTCAGGAAGAGGGTCTCTAATAGTCGAAAAATATAAAAAGCTCAGTTATCTTGACTAGATGGCTTAACATTTGCCTAATGTTTAAACTGCTCAGTCAAAATTTCTGAGTCCCCTTTAGCACTAGAAGTCGGATGACTTTCTTTTTGAAGGATGATGCATGGATTCAAGTAATCAAAATGCTATTAAATGTCAAAGAATCATACATGATTCAATCTTGACTGTATTTGGGATAGAGATTTGCATGCTGATTATGCCCGGTGCTGGAGAAGTTGGAGTGAACCCAGGTATTACACGTATAAAGGATGAGCCTGCCCATTACCATTTACACATGCATCAAGCATTTAGTGAGAACCTATGCGGTACCTGAGCCAGGCCTTAGGAAATGATTATGAACAAAACGGATGAGGGCTTTATGGAGAGCACAGCTTATGTAGAGGAGGAAGACATAATCAGATCATCATGCACATGACTACATACTTGCATATTGTGATAAATTCTTGAGGGAAAGCCTGGCTGGCATGGCTCAGGGGTTGAGCATTGACTTCCAAAACACAAGGCCATGGTTCAATTCCTTGTTAGGGCACATGCCCAGGTTGTGGGCTCGATCCTCACTGTAGCACATGCAGGAAGCAGCTGATCAATGATTCTCATCATTGATGTTTCTATTTTGCTCTCTCTCTTCCCTCCTCTCTGAAATCAATAAGACATATTTTTAAAAAATTCTTTAGGGAAACATAATTGGTGCTGGGAGAGGTAAACTAGTGTGGGGCAGTACATCTATTGACGAACAGACCTTTAAGCTGAGACCTGAGTATGTGTGAGAGGCAGGCAAAGGGGGGTGGAGGGGACAGAGTTTCTACCAAGGGAACACTCTGTACAGGGAGTTCCTCACAGAGGAATGGCCTGTGCCCTCTGTGGAAGGAAGGAACCCTCATGGAAATGCCTGTGGTGCTCATAGTGGTCAGTGTGCAGGAGCAGCGAGTAGCAGATGATGGTGGAGAACAGGGCCAGAGGTGATGCCAAGTCCTGAAGACCCTGTTATGGTTTGATCTTTGTTGTAAGATTGACATGAGACCTGAATGTTAGCAGAGGTGTGACATGAGCAGACTGCAAAGGGTCACCTGGCCCCATGCGGTGAGCATATGGAACAGGCACACGTGGGTGCAGGAAGCTCAGTGAGGTGGGTGCTTTATAACACTCAGCGCTGGTTTCTCCCTCCCCCATGCTGTCCACCGACGTGAGAGACATCAGGTCACATGATATTTGTAGCAACGACCTTTCTCAGCAACTCAGTGGGGCTTCCAAGGTTTCGAAAGCATCAGGAGTGATAAATGTTGTTATTGCTGACTTAAAAGGCACAAGGCCTCCTAAACCATAACTACCATGTCCCCCGCTCCCCCGCATGCTTTTTGGGGTGTTTTGCTTGGGTTCTCTCCAACCCTAACTCCTCTTTGCCTGAGAACACAATCCCGCAAAGCTCGAGGCGGTATGGCTTTGGGCCACACCTTGAGCAATCTTAATACTTTATGAAATTCATTCCTGTTTTCCTTTTTATTGACCCGCAGAACTCCCACGTCACTTGGGGATTAATCACAAATTTTGAAACAATCTCCCTGTAAGTCGATATGCTGTCTCTCAAACTTGAATGAGAAGAAATGAAGTTGTTTTTCTTGGGTGGAATGATTAGGGAAACTAGTACCTTTTTATAGTGTTAATTTTTTCATCACAAAATCATAAATGGTGCCCAAAGAATAAAATGGTATGAACCTTCTGGAAATTAAAGCTAGTTTTAAAGAATCTGTGTGAGATTTAGGACTACCTCGATCATGTCATCTCAGATTCGGCAATCAGAACACTTTATTTTGGGGCAAATTGTATTTAAAAAGTACTTTGTTATTCTGTGGCTAGAGAGAGATTCTTATTCTATCCAAAGGGACCAAGTCCACTCTGACCACTTGGAACCTGTGGAAGGAAGCCTGCCAGGAACAGCACTGCCAGAGCGGGAGCTGTGCTGGGGAGGTTGGAGTCCAAGGGCATTTTTGCTGGCTATCAGCCAGGCCTCCAGAAAGAGAGGGGACACATAGCTCATCTTAAAGTTACAGGTGTTTATTCCCGACATGAAACTGAATTTTTAAAAAAATATATTTTATTGATTTTTTACAGAGAGGAAGGGAGAGAGATAGAAAGTCAGAAACATCGATGAGAGAGAGACATTGATCAGCTGCCTCCTGCACGGCCCACAGTGGAGATGTGCCCGCAAGCAAGGTACATGCCCCGACCGGAATCAAACCTGGGACCTTTCAGTCCGCAAGCCGACGCTCTATCCACTGAGCCAAACTGGTCTCGGCTGACACTGAATTTTTGATGCAGATGTGTTTTGATCAAGAGATGTGTTAATGAGCATGAAGTGTAACAGGAACTCTAGGTAGCAAACTGAACAAACCAGGAGCATCTGGAGAAAAGTAACTCGTGCTCTGCTCCCTGTCAAACTCCAAGGTAGCCTTCCTGCTACGTCCATTGCACAGTACATCACGAGATGCTGTGCCCTCGAGAATTTAAATTTATTGAAAAGTAAACAACAAGACTGTGGATATCAAAAGATACCATAATTCTGATGCGTCCAAAGGGCTGAACAATGGATTATGGAGTTTTGAGGTGAGGGCCACAAGTTAGGGTTCTTTCTCTGACCTGCCTTGTGTCACCAGGGCTAGAGAAATGCATTTGGTGAGGACTCTGTACTTTGAGGTTTGAACAAGTACAGGCTGAGACCAAGACTTCTCCTCCATGAGGGTGTTTCTCCTAGAACAAATGAGGAAGGGACTGCAATGCTATGAATTGGTGGGGCCAGCAGGGGACCTGCTAGATTCCTGAAGACACAGGATTCCAGAAGAAGTGAACACCCAAAGACGTGGCCTAGACCAGCTTCTCTTAGCCATTCCTGGGTCACGGTTTGATCATTGTTCCAGTGGGAAGAAGGACCCAATGGTTTTCATCTGCAGTCACGGAGCCAGCAGAGCCCGCAGTCCTCAGGCAGACCCCCCACCACTACCCCCCACAGCCCTCCTGGCAGGAAGGATGGCTGGTGGAGAGATTTCATCACCAGGGAACTCCCATTTCTTTGCCTTAGAATGAACTTGCCAAGGCAAACTTGAGAAGGCTTGCGGGAAGCCAACCAATCGCTTTGTTGACTTTTGTAAACAAGTGCGTTGCTTGGTGTGACCCACCATTCCCAGGTTCCCACCCTCCGTGTGAACAAAATACTTGAGAAAGACTCCAGGGACTTTGCAGCCAGTGCTGGGAAAGTCACACCACCCTGCCCCCCCGCCTCTCATTAAGGTTATGGGTTCAAGACCACAGTAACTTCTTCCTCGGCACCCGTCCTCCACCGTCGGTGGCCATGAGTTTAAATTCTCCTTTATCCACATTCTGCCTTCCCAAACACACGGTAGTTCTTTGAAGACAGGCATGTCTTCACATGAGAGGTGCCTACCTCAAACATAGCAAAATGCATAAGGGGCCACAAAACCTCTGAGTGAATCAGAAAGCAGCAGTAAAGGCAAGCGCTGTGGGTCCTGACATTTACTCAGCATCCACGGTGTGTGAAAATGAATGGGCTCATGGCTCTTCACATGTTGATTCTTTCATTCAGTCAAACATGTCCTGAAGCCACTCATAGTTCTTCATGTTGATAAAAACGTAGAAGCAAGAAGCTCAGAGAACAAACCCTCTACCAGTGGTTCTCAACCTTCCTAATGCCGCGCCCCTTTAATACAGTTCCTCGTGTTGTGGTGACCCCAACCATGGTCTTAAGCTCTACAGCAGCGGTTCTCAACCTGAGTGGTCACAACCCACGGGTTGATAATCGCTAGCAGGGTTGCCTAAGACCATCCAAAAACACAGATATTTACATTTTGATTCATAACAGTAGCAAAATTACAGTTATGAAGTAGCAACGAAAATAAATTTATGGTTGGGGTTCACCACAACACGAGGAACTGTATTAAAAGGTCGTGGCATTGGAAAGGTTGAGAACCACTGGTCTACACTAATCCCCACATATTTGTGTGGGCTCTGACTCCTTCCTATCTATTATGACTCGTTTGGCTTAGAAATAAAGGACAAAACAAAGTTCAAGTGAAGTTCATTGAGTGTGTTTGTATGTTTCCTTAGAGCTTACACTTGGTAATCCTCAAGGGAGGACTTTGGCTGACCCCAGTGAAGGAGGGGGAAAGAATCACAAAAATCTGGAGGTTTTGGATGAGAAAATTCCCTGTGGTCGGACATTACCATTTCCCACCCGGCCTCATCAGAGAAACGAAAATCTCGCTTTCAGTTGGCCTCTCGGCTTCTGACTGCGCCTCCAAGTGTCTACATAACACGCTTCTGTACTGATTTTTCAGATTTAGATATAAACTTGACTTCTTCCCATGAAAGATGAGAATTTAGCACTCTTGTTCTCCCCATTCTTTCAAAGTAATTTTATTATATATTTTTGGTTGAATCAGAAATTAACACTGTTGTGATTATTATAAATATTTCTCCCAGCTAAGGCATGCGGTGTACACTGATGATGTTTCCTTTGATACCACATTCTCCTCCCCTAGAGTTCAATATCCTATATAATAAAAGACTAATATGCAAATCAACTGGACAGAGGAACGACCAGTTGCTATGACATGCACTGACCACCAAGGGGCAGATGCTCAATGGAGGAACTGACCCTTGGTGGTCAGTGCCCTCCCACAGGAGGAGTGCTGCTCAGCCAGAAGTCTCTCCTGCATCCTCAGCAGTCGGACATCTCCCAAGGGCTCCAGGTCTGCAAGAGGGCGCAGACAGAGCTGAGGGACCCTCCTGCCCCTCCAGTGCATGATTTTCTAGTTATCTTATATTTTGACTCATACTTATCCTTAATGCTCCTCCAACTCTTTACCACAATGGTTAATCTTTCCTAATTGTTCCAATGTGTCAGGCAATCGTTGATGTTTTACTTTTCACACACCCCTCTGGAGCCCACTGGCTTTCTGCTCTGATGATTTCTGTTTCTTGAATTCTTATTTTTTTATTGTTTAGAGTATTACATATGTCTCCTTTTCCCCCCA
>PVJN01031256.1:0-25023 GCA_004026805.1 Lasiurus borealis
GCTGAGGTTGGTAGACTGTCTAGAATGCAGCCATGAATATATTGGGTAAGAGGTCAGGGTATCACAATATTAACAGGACCACTGGAGCCCTACGCTGCATTTTAGGGGTCATTCCCACAGAAGGGGACAGAACTCTTAACGGTGCTCATTACACCTTTGTGGTCTCATTAGAGTCCCAATGTGACAGAAACAGGAGAACATCTCTGCATGTTCTCTAGTTCTTGTGATTGGCATTGGGTTGAAGAAGAAAACATCCTATTTTTCCCATATTGCCATGCTCTGTAACAATTGGTTCCCTTAAGAAAAACAAAGTGGCATCTTCCAAGTCAATAGAGAGAGACTCTCCACAAGAGACAGAACTAGCTAACACCATCTCCCCTTCCCTGCTTTCCCATTGTGGATGCCTAACCAATTACAATTGTTACCACCACACTGGCCTCTCAGGCTTACCCATCAAAGCTCTAGTCCAAACAGGCCTCTTAACTCTTTAATATTATTTCCCCCTTGGATAGTGTTTTTCAAACTGTAGTCAGGATAAACAAGAAAAGTACACACAGTGTCTAACAATGGTTTAATATAGTTTCTCAAAAGCTATGCCTATTTAGAAAGTTACAGCATTCTATTTTATTCACTCAATTATTCACTTATTCATAGACTCAGATCTTCTTCAACAGGTATTTACCAAATATCTTCCATGTGTCAGGTATATAATATAAACCATTCAGTCATTCAAACCACATGTTTCAAGTCCAAAAGCCTTTTCTTCCATTTCTATCTTTTTTTTTCCCCTCTGAAGGAGGTTATATCCCTAAGTTACTGTTCTCAAAGCATTATCTGTCCCTGTCTGAGGCACTGTGCATTTTATAAGTAGTTTTCATTTTGTCTTCCCCTGTGGGAAGGGGGGGAGGGCCTAAAAAAATAATACCCCCCCTCCCGCCTTCTAAATGCTTTTAGCTGGGCTAATAAGTTAACGGAGACATTACCAGGGAGAAATAAATTTTATTACATAATCATGAAAATTCCTAAAGACAGGGAGAAACCAAGATGGTGGCATAAGTGAACACCTAAGCTGCCTCACACAACAATTTCAAAATTACAACTAAAAGACAGGAAGGACACCATCCAGAAGCACAGGAAAACTGGCTGAGTGAAAATTCTACAGCTAGAAGTAAAGAGAGGGACTCACCAAGACTCATAGGCTGGGAACCCCTTTCACTTCAGGGTTCGGGTTCTGAAGGAGGCCGCACGCAAATGAAAAGAGAGGCTAGAAAAGCATTAATTTGGCGATATCAGGGGGGCCCATCTAGTGCAGTGGTTCTCAACCTTCCTAAGGCCGTGACCCTTGCATACAGTTCCTCATGTGGTGGTGACCTCCAACCATGAAATTTTGCTACTGTTATGCATCATGATGCAAATATCTGCATTTTCTGATGATCTTAAGTGACCCCTATGAAAGGGTCGTTCAACCCCCAAAGGGGTCGCAACCCACAGGTTGAGAACCACTGCTCTAGTGGAAGGGACTGACACCTTCCTTTGCACCCATATGACTGTCAGCTGATTTCTCAATAGAAACTGTGCAGGCCAGTCGGGAGTAGCAAGAAATATTCAACATGATGAATAGCAAGAACCTACAACCAAGAATACTCTACCCAGCAAAGCTATCATTCAGAATTGAAGGTCAGATAAAGAGCTTCACAGATAAGAAAAAAACTAAAGGAGTTCATCAACACCAAACCAGTATTATATGAAATGCTGAAATGTATTCTTTAAGAAGAGGAAAAGGAAGAAAATGGTAAAGGTAAAAATTATGAACAACAAATACATATCTATCAACAAGTGAATCTAAAAATCAAGTGAGTTGAAAACTGATGATCAGAATAAACTGGTGAATATAATAGAATTAGGGGCATAGAAAGGGAATAGACTGATAATTCTCTGGGGGGAAAAAGGTGAGGGGAGTGCAGGGAAAGACTGGACAAAAACCATATACCTATGGATAAGGACAATGGGAAGGGGGAGATAAAGGCAGAGAGTGGTGTAGGAGCCAGGTGGAGGGGAGAGATGGGGAGGGGGGAAGAGGAACAATTGTAATAATCTAACAATAAATATTTATTTTTTAAAAAAGAAAAAAAATTCCTAAAGACAGTGAATCAAAATTGGGTGTATATGTCATTTTAGACAAAGAAAAAGGGGAAATGTGATTTTAGGTTTCAAAAATGGATATGGAGAATGTACACGTAATTGAGGAAGAGTAGACACACATGTCAAACAAGTTTTTGCTTCAGTGGGACAAGGCTGATCTAGCTTCCAATCCCTGCTTGGTGCCTTCCTATCTACTATACTTAATTCAACTTAGGCAAAGATGAAAAAGCTAAGATTTCCTTCGTGGGGCAGGACTTTCCATCTGAATCTGTTGGGAAGGAAAGGGGGAGGGTTAAAAGTTTTTTGTTTGTTTTTTATGAGTCTCTTTTTCTTTAATAACCATCTTAAAATCACTATCCAAAAATGCAGATTTAGGGTGCCAAAAGTTTGATGCCCTTCTCCATGTAAACATAAAACTTTATGAGAATAATAGAGTGCAAGTCTCTCCTGGTCACCAAAGTATTTTGGCCTCTAGCACACTACCTGGCAACAAAGTTGGCGCTGTACATGATGAACACAAATTGCCTTGTCCCCTTAAACTGGGCCTGGCATGAATTGTAAAACTATCAAGAGCAAGTGCATTGACAATCAGTGCCCACAAATCTCCCCTTTGTGCCAGAGAGCTGCTGGGCAGGACAAATGATGTTTTCTATCACTGATTTACTGCCCTTGACTTATGTAATAGTATCAGCGAATATGAAGAACACTGCACTCTTGACCTGAAATCATAACTGAACAAATAGCACTCCCTTGCTCCTCCACCAATGTCATCAACATTTGAAAGAAAGTAAGTATTTTAGTTAAGCAAAATCTCTGCAAATATATTCCTTATCTTTGAAAACATGCTAATGTAATGTACTTTGTAATATTAGGCAATTCAGTGTGTTAGTATAGCTGTCTATAACTCTACTGGAAAACAATATCTAGTAAGGACTAGAATGCAAGAAACTCATAGTTATTATCACTGCATCAGGCATGCCTCTCATACAGACAGGAATATCCACACTCACACCCTTATATAAAAAGTGAAAATGTAAGTAGAAATAAAGGTTAAGAATGTGTGTGCCAGTATGAGACACTGTAGTCCCAAGACAATGAGCTAGCCAAAGCAACAACAACCAAAGCCAAAAGATACCAGTAAATTCTTTATAATGTTTGTATTTGTTGGGCAATATGGTGTAATGGGCACAGAGCATGGACAGGAGGGACAGACAGACCTGGGTCAAGTCCTGGTTCTAGTACTTACTACCTGTTTGCCTTGGATAGTTTACTTAACTTCTCCTAGCCTCAATTTCATCATCGGTATGAACCTTAATGGTTCCAAGAATTAAATCAGATAAGTGATGATCAGCCCTTGGTCTCTGAAGCATGTTTCAATGAAGCTTGATGCACTCCTCCATTGTGTAATTTTTTTATTGAATGTCTGTTTGGCTCACCAATGTACCCCTTCCTTCCCACCTTCCTACTGGTAATGGCAAGGACAGTCAGAGTAGAAAAAAGTGGGAATGCAAAGGAGTTAAAACTAAACTAGTATTAAAGTACAAATAACAAATGGGACACAAATATAAAAAATCCAATAAATTATTTTGCTTAATTTAAACATAATACTTTGTTTCTAAAAATCTGAGTCAAATGAATTTGGGAAAGCAACCTAGGCTACCAAGAAGAAAAAGAAATTTAGTGGGTCTCATACCATTATCAAGAATTCACTTCAAAATATTGTTAAGCCGAAACCAGTTTGGCTCAGTGGATAGAGCATCAGCCTGTGGACTGAAGGGTCCCAGGTTCAATTCCAGTCGGGGACATGTGCCTTGGTTGCGGGCACATCCCCGGTGGGAGGTGAGCAGGAGGTGGCTGATCAATGTTTCTCTTTCATCAATGTTTCTAGCTCTCTATCCCCCTTCCTTCCTCTCTGTAAAAAAAAATCAATAAAATATATTTAAAAAACAAAAACAAAAAACAAACAAAAACATTGTTTAAACCTACTCTCCTGTCTCAAACCTACTATCTAAAAGAGAAAGATGCAAATTGACTGTACCTCTGTGACACCCACCAGCCAATCAGGAGTGAGTATTCAAATTAACCCAACAAAATATTGGGTTAATTTGCATACATAGGCACTGACTGAACACTGAAGACTGAATACTGAAGACTGAAGGCTCCACTGAGGCCAGAGCTAAACCTGAAGGCTGAAGGTTTAGTTCCGCTGTGGCCCAAGTCCTGGGTGCTGGAGGAAAACTGGTGCCAGCAGCCAGGGGAAGGTAGGCCTATTGCACGAATCTTCGTGCAATGGGCCTCTAGTCTTTTTAATAAAATCACTTAAAAATTTTAGTGAGAATGTTTCACATTCTGTACAAAACATCCAGAAAATGCTACAAAGCAATGTACTTGCTGGGATATGTTTTGTTGATTTTGGTTTCCTTTTTGTTTCTTATAGAAGTTGTGAATCTTAATTGCAACAAACAAATAAGATGAGAGAGATGGATGTGGTGGCTTATAGGAAATAATGAACAAAAAAGGGCCACAGTTAGTGTTTTTGCATCTATTTCAAATAGATGCATGAGGCTTCACTAGTGTTAATATAACATTGTTTTTGTAAATACAATATAATATAAAATTAAAAAATATATGTAATATAATATAACTAAAATGTCAAATATTTTTCTAGTCACTGTAATAATGATTTTGATCTGGGTATCTGTACTTTACTAATTTATTTTAATAATATTTAGAATTTGTTGAATATTTTTACTTATATTAAGGAAGAACAAAATATGAAATGTGGCCAGAGCAAAAAAAAGAAGACAAGACATTTTTAAAAAATTTTAATCCTCACCTAAGGGCATGTTTTTATTGATTTTTAGAGAGAGAGGAACATTAATCAGTTACTTCACTTTTGCATCCCAACCCAGGCTAAAATCCTGGTATGTGCCCTGACTGGAATTGAACCATGACCTCCTTGTTCATAAATTAATGCTCAATTACTGAGCCATGTTGATCAGGCAAGACATTTCTTTTTGATGTTTGTCTTTCAGACCATAATAATATATGAATTGTATTTTTTTTGTTCTGATAATGTCTATTAATAAACACATGGTGATATATTATTCTTGATTTTAGTGGTTTCTTTTAAAACTGAATTACATGATTTCTTTAAAACATAAACATTTATGCTATACCTTTAGTGAGCTCACAATGATCTAGTTGTGCTTGGATTAAAAATATTTTTTCCTCACACATTAATTTACCGGAAATGTGATACACATGTCTTTTAGGAACGTCCTAATTTCCCATCATATTGTCCAATTAAATGGATTGAGGAACTTTGGTATTTCTAAATTTGGTCAACAGAAAATAGTTGAATGAGGAGTAAATAAGTCTTGCTGGGAAGGTGTTGCTTAAGTAGTAAAATGGTTCAGCCAACAAGTGTGCAAAAAAATTAAATATTAACTTAGGAAGGTAACCATTTCTAAAGTCATACCCAACAGAGGATTCAGGTATATATAGGATTGAAGAGCTCTCAGTTAAGTTCATAAGCAAAGGACCGTTTCTTGGAACTTCCAAAAATTTTAAATCATGAAACATCTATTACTGCTACTATTATGTGCTCTTGTAGTTCAGTCCCAAGGTTCCAGTGACTATGACAATGGGGTGAATTTTTAACATTTATTATTATATTATGACTAATATTATTAATGTAAAATACCAATCATAATAATATGGAATATTTATTTGAATGAAATTAACATCTATTTTAATTATGAAATGGAACTATCAATCTCAGGGTCCCATTTTATTTAAAAAATGTTACATAGTATTTCTTATATAAAAAATAAATAATAATTTTTTGTTTTCTGGCTTATCACTTTCATTTTCCCAGGATGAAGATGACATACCTAAGGTAAGATGTGTTTTTCTCACTTGTTATCTCAAGTACTATAAATTTTGTTTAGTTCTAGCAACACATTACTAAATTTTGAGAACAAAAATCTGAAAATTTTGCAGACTACAAAATAACAAAAGAGTAGTATTTTAAAAGTAAAAAGCTATGGTAAATAGGTTCTATTTAGGGAAGCTATGGTAGATAGGTTCTATAACTCCTGAAATTGCTGGCTATTTATGAATGCAAATTACAAACCTAATCTAAAAGTAGAATAATACATCAAGTGCGGTGATAGAAAATGAAATATTGTGTTTTTTTCAAATTAAAAATTTAAATAATAGGTAGCATTTATTGCTATTATTAATGATTATGCAACGAATAGCTCAGATTAACTTATTCATTTGTATATCAGTTTCCCAGTTTGATTTATTCATTTGTAGAACAGTTTTTCCTCAAGTACTATCTTTGCTGACTTATTCCTGTGGGTTTGAAGATATAAAAAATAAAGAAATGCATTTAGGCAAATGAATACTTAAATAATTTTAATTTTAATATCAAAATGGATCAAATTTCTCATCTATAACAGCATTGTCACACTAGAAAGTACAGAATAATGTTTAAATTACATGATTAATTTTGAATCATTTGTTGAATTGGAAGGGCATCTAAATGATCTAATTATCAAACTATACATACAAAAATATTCTTATCTGGTTAATTGCATTATGTAAGAAAAATGTCAAGAATTTGTAAAGTACTTGGTTAAGCATTTTGACATTCTTGCTCACAAACTGATCCCTACGGAGATAGTTTACTAGTTTAGGTTTCCAAAATGGATTTTCTACTGTTAGTTATCTCAATAAGTGATCTTCATAAACCTCAATACCCATATAAATTTAAAAAATTTTTTTATTTCTTTTTCTCTAAAATGCTAGATTATCGATGCTACTTCTCTAATAGCACTCTGAAATTAAAAGAAAATATTTTTCCTTTTGTTATAATTTGTAATATATAAATGAATTACATTTTATAAAATTCCTGTTAGAACAGACCAGCTCTGACAGAGAGACCACATATTCAAAATCCAATATGAATATTTCCCCATACCTTCACACATTATTATTTTTATTGCCATCATACATAACAGTTATTATAGTGTAAATACAGCAATTAAGCAGGGGAATCAGGAACCAACCTGTCTGTATTGAAACCTAGAACTCTCCAACTAAATGTTAAATAGTATAACTTAATGAGTAAATTACAGTAAAATCCAAATAGAGTTAGTGAATGACTTCCAGGGTCACAAAATAAAAAGCTTAGTCTCTGTTTCAAATCTTTTGCTCATTTGTAATTAAGCCTGAAAGGGTACAATAACTGGCAAAGAGAATATGATAATATAATTAATTCAGGTCAACCCTTTTTATATTGCAATGCATATTTTCTACTTCATTATGTTTTAGTGTAGTTTTTTAAGTTAACAAATAATTTTAATCACAATGCACATAACTTGAGAATTATTTTAAATATGAAAAAAGTCATGTTGTTTGATAAAGAAATCATGTAAGAAATTTCATTAGAATGGGAATATTTATTCTTCCTGAAAATATAGATTTCTCAATATGTTTTGTCTTCCCACGTATAGATATCATGGATCTAAGATAATCACTATTCATAATATGATGCAGCTTTATTTTAGAGCCTCTTTTTAAAAACTATCTGAAATACAACAGCTTTTTGCAGTGTTTTTTTTTTTTTTTCTGCTGTTACTGAAGGGACCTAAGCAATCTATTGATTTACCAACTATTGTAGCTTATGGACCTTAAGCAAGTCATCAGTGTGTGATAACTTAAAATTTAGGTCCTAAATTATAACCTGAGGATGTTGGAATAGTTACATCTCAAATCTTCTATAACACTCTACGTTTTATTTCGGCCTGTTTCTCTGCAGAGCGATTTGGGCGCCCGTGGTCACCGACCCCGTGACAAGAAGAGAGAAGAGGCTCCCAGCCTGAGACCTGTCCAGCCTCCCATCAGTGGAAGTGGGTATCGTGCCCGTCCAGCCAAAGTGGCTACCAGCCAAAAGCAAGTGGAAAGAAAAGCCCCTGATGCTGGGGGCTGTGTTCATGCTGACCCAGATCTGGTAAGTGCCCTGAGCTTTCCTGCAGAGACAGCCTCCATGTTCATCATAGCTTCCCAATGCTTCATTGATTCTTGTTGCCACTGTAGTTACTTCGTTTATTTTGGAGATAAATACAAAACATAAACAAACTGAGCCTTTGGTTGAGAATTTCTTTCTAGTTTTTGTTTGTTTTTTTTTGCTGGGGGGGTGGTGCAAGTGCGGGTCTGGGCCCAAGATTACAAATGAGGACACATGGGTGTTGCCTTTAACTTTGAATTTTGCCCATTTCATTTGTTTGGGTGAGAAAATTTTCAGTTATATTACATTTATATTTACGTTTATTTTGTGGTAAGGACTAGTTTTAATCCTCATCAGAATATGATGATGATTCTTGAATTTTTGGCCTTATGTTAAGAAAACAGGTTTTTGTACTGGCTAATGTTATCATTGCATTTTCACTATGTGCTATTTTCACCAACATCTGTAACTCAAATGCTTCATGTAATGCCTGATATTTTCACTGTGTGCAGGGAGTGTTGTGTCCTACAGGATGTCAGTTGCAAGACACTTTGGTAAGACAAGAAAGAACAGTGAGAGACCAAGTAAATGAGTTAAATAATAATGTGGAGGCGGTATCCCAGACCTCTTCGACCACCTTTCACTATGTGACTTTGCTCAAAGACGTGTGGGAAAAGAGGCAGAAGCAATTAAAAGGTAGATATACTTGTGTTTTCTGTTCTATTCTGTTAAAAGTTTGGGACTGTTAGATTGCCACGGGAATGCACAGTTGTGAGAAGATTAACATTTCTGGATTAGCCTAAACAGCATACACCATCTATCAGTATGGGTCTGACTACCCTGAGGTTCTCACATAGTCACCTTCATGTGCAGCTTGTCAGACAAACACTATTTACATTCCCAGTGTGGTATCAGCAAGGATGACTTTCTATGAAAAATTTTTCTGTGAGTCCTCATTTTTAGCCATAAGAAACTTGTGACTCAGAAGACAATATTCACAGAATAAAAATTTAGCATTTATTTATTTATTTATTTATTTATTTATTTATTTATCATTTGCTGTCTGAAGGTCTAAATGCTACTTTCTCTTTTTTTTTTTCCCTCACCAAAGGAACAAACCATGTATTGTATTTATTTTTAAGCATATTTTTAGCTTACAGCTAAGCTAAGTTACTAGGATAGTAGCTAGAATATTTGTTAATTTTCCCTAAGTACAACTGCACATCATGATTGCCTGATGGCAACTCAATGTCCATTCATTTATTCTCAGAAAACCCAACTCACAATTGTATGCCTGAATACTTTTAGTTTCTCAGGAGAAAATGTGAATCATTCCTACATAATTTCATTTTTCCAGAAAATGAAAATGTAATACATGAGTACACCTCAGAGCTGGAAACACGCCGAATATTTATAGACGAGTCCTTGAATAGTAATATCCCAACTAACCTTCGTGTACTCCGTTCCATCCTGGAAAACTTGAGAGCCAAAATACAAAAATTAGAATCTGATGTGTCAACTCAGATGGAATACTGCCGCGTCCCCTGCACTGTCAGTTGCAATATTCCTGTGGTCTCTGGCAAAGGTAACTGGTTAATAAGCATATTTCTGGAGAATTCCAGAAGAACTCACTCTCTCTAAAAATAAGGAAACTGGTAAAAACCCACTGTATTTGCCCTGCAGATCCTGATGATAATACAGCACATCCCTAGTATGCTGTGGTCTGATATAGCCTAAAGTATTTGAAAGCTTTTGATGAGCTGGATGTAGCATCTGATGGTAATAGCTCTACATGTATATGCACCCTTGCTTGACAAGATGGCAGAACAGTGAATAGATGCAGAGTTTCTTCCTCCCATGTGTTCTGGCAGTTTATGTCTGGTAGATACCCCAGGACACAAAAGGTGGAGAAGGGCTTTTTCATCTCCTTAGAAGATACAATTCAAAACTGAGTTTGATTTTCAGTAAAATGAAAATTCAATTTCTATAATATATTCTCAGAAGTCTAAATTAAAACATTTCTCAGGAACCTCTGTAATTATAAAGTTAGTGACTAAAGACCAAGTAAATATGTTGTAGTTCCCTGAATATAACGCTTCTTTATGGTTGCAGAATGTGAGGAAATTGTCAGGAATGGAGGTGAAACATCTGAACTGTATCTCATTCAGCCTCACACTTCTATCAAACCATATCGAGTATACTGTGACATGAACACTGAAGGTGGAGGTAAATATCGGATAGTTGTTGATCTATTATTCTGTAATTATTTTGATATGACAAAATACTAACAAATAAAACCTAGCTTTAACATAACCAACACTAGGCCATTTGATTTGGAATTCAATCTCATATTTTAAAAGTTACAAAATATCTATGATTCACCATTTGGAGTAATATAAAGCACTTGTAGTTTTTAAAGATTTTAAGAGTTTTCTTATATTTATTTCCTTATTATATATATCTTGGAGCACTAATATAAGTGGGGATACAAAGAATTCAGACATTTCTCTCAAAGAGGCATTATTTATTACTGTTTAATATGTGTTGCTTTTTCTTTCTTTTTTTCTTTGCCCCAAAGGGTGGACAGTAATTCAGAATCGTCAAGATGGTAGTGTTGACTTTGGCAGGAAATGGAATCCATATAAACAAGGATTTGGTAATATTGCAACGAATGATGAAGGGAAAAAATATTGTGGCCTACCAGGTAAAAAACTGAGAGTACAAAATAATACCATTCTACTTACAATGTTTTTTCTTCCATTTATAATAACGTAGTGTTGGGAATCTGTATTTAGGCATTTCAGGAGATTAAGAAGAACTTACTAAAAGAATATGAAAGATAAGGGAAAAGAGGAAGTTTTAGTTTCTAAAGGTTATATTTTTTATGAGTTTATATTTTATTTTTTCTTTAGGTGAGTATTGGCTTGGCAATGATAAAATTAGCCAGCTTACCAACATGGGACCCACAGAACTTCTGATTGAAATGGAGGACTGGAAAGGAGGCAAGGTAAAGGCACGCTATGGAGGATTCACAATACAGAATGAAGCTGGAAAGTACCAAATCTCAGTGGACAAATATAAGGGAACAGCTGGAAATGCCCTCATGGAAGGAGCTTCTCAACTGGTGGGAGAAAACAAAACCATGACCATTCACAACAGCATGTTCTTCAGCACGTACGACAGAGACAATGATGGCTGGTATGTGTTCTTCCCTCCTGCTGTAAAAGCCACCACTGATATTTTCACTTGGGATGATTAATGATAGCTAATGTTAATAACTCTCATTGCTTAGATGGTTACCACATGTATCAGCCACTGAAGTAAGCTCTTTTTTAAAAAAATATATTTTATTGATTTTATACAGAGAGGAAGGGGGAGGGACAGAGAGTTAGAAGCATCAATGAGAGAGAAACGATGATCAGCTGCCTCCTGCACACCCTCTACTAGGGATGTGCCCACAACCAAGTTATATGCCCTTGACTGGAATCAAACCTGGGACCCTTCAGTCCACAGGCTGATGCTTTATCCAATGAGCCAAACCTGTCAGGGCTGAAGTAAGCTCTTTAGGTATCATCCTGATACAGTTACCAGTATGATTCTCATTTGACAAATGAAGTTTAGAGAGATTAAGTAATTTATCCCAAGTCACACAACTATGAAAGATAGAATTGGAATTAGAACACACATGCCTTCTGAGTATTGAGTGTTTAAATATATTTCTATCTACACTAATAAAAGAGAAAGAGGCAAATTGACCATACCTTTGTGATGCCCACCAGCCAATCAGGAGTGAGCATGCCAATTAACCTAACAAAGATGGTGGATTAATTTGCATATAAAGGCACCTAGCTGCCAAGGGCAGAGCAGGATGCTTGCATGGTTACCATGGTGATGATGCAGGTATTTGGCACTGCCCCAGCCACTCCAGGCCTCTGGGTTCCAGGCCAGAGCGAAGGCGGTGCCAGCAGTCAGGGGAAAAAGGCCCATTCTTCACGAATCTTCATGCATTGGGCCTCTATTATCTCTATATTTGAATGTGTATATTGAAGCACCCATTTTGTTCTTCAGAGTTCTCTAATATGAGGGATCTTAAATCTCTCATTTCAGTATAAAGTAACAGATACAGATGAATTTGTCATAATGTGAGTGTCCCTGCGTCCCTGTTCAAGTACCAGTTTGTAGTGATATCCTTTCACTACCAGCGTAGTTCAGGGTTCAGGTTCAGGGTTCAGGCTCTGGAGGAGGCCACATGCAAATAAAAGAGCCTAGACAAGAAAGTATTAATTTGGAAATATTGAGGGCCAGGCAGAACCCCAACTCAAGGGGAAGGACTTCTCCCCGCTCTGGCCTTGCTATCCCTTTTATTAAGACTATGGCAGGCAATTCCAATAATAGCCAATCACCATAGCCTTTAGGCAGGCAATTCCAATAATAGCAAATTAGCAAGAATTTACATAAAACTAAAAGGTGGAAGTTGCTTTAGCTATCATTGTCTCAACTAAACAGTGGATGGTTGGCTCTGACTTTTCAGAGCTTCAAGATTGACCAGCCTTCTGGGTTCCTTGTCCACACCTCTCTGCTAGTGAAGGCAATGGGCAGCTTACAACATCACAGAGGCCCAGTTCTCTCTTTTTTTGTTGTTTCTACAGGGCAGAGAAGGTCTTTGGTGTATTAGTGTGACTTTATTTATAGAACTAAAGGAAAGGGCACAGCACACAGCATTCTTTATGGGTGCTTTGGATAGAACTAACTGGACAACTCTGTAGTTGTAATAACCCCAAATATATTTTTTTTTCCAGGGTAAATGCAGACCCCACAAAACAGTGCTCTAAAGAAGATGGTGGTGGATGGTGGTATAATAGATGTCATGCAGCCAATCCAAATGGCAGATACTACTGGGGTGGACAATACAGCTGGGACATGGCAAAACATGGCACAGACGATGGAGTAGTCTGGATGAACTGGAAGGGATCCTGGTATTCAATGAAGAAGATGTCTATGAAGATCAGACCCTTTTTCCCACAGCAATAGTTCCCAAAACAAAAATTTTTATTCTTTCGTGTGTAACAACATTTTTGTATATTATGTCATTGAAATGTTATGTCATACATTATATGCCTTTAAAACTGTCAAAAAGCTGTGAGTGTAATTTTTGGAAAAAAGTATTTGGGATACATGAAATTAAAACTAGGACACTATTTTCTTTTGTACTCTTTATTTATATTGCTCACCAAGAGGCAACTAAAAGGACAATTGTGGGTAGTGGGTGTTCAGAATTTCAATTCCAGTTGATCATGAAAGTTTCAAATGAGAAAAAGGAATCTTCTATCCTTGTTGTAGAAAAACTATGAGGCAACCTAAAAGCTTATGTTTAAAAGTCCATTTGGTAAACTATTTATGTAAGGTCTGCCACAGAAAACTTTCAAAAAATTATCAATTAAACTAGTCCCTGTTGCAATAAAGTACTGTTTTCTTATTTTGTAACCCACCTGGCCCATGATTTAGGCTTTGAACTTTTAGGAGAAAAGCATTCACAACCTCAGATGGCTCATAAACCGGCACTGAACATTTGAAGATTCAGAATCTCACTCTGCCCCATGGAAAACGACTACTCTGTCAGCTAACTGGACTTTTAGATCAGGGTTTCCAAGAGGACAATTAGGATCAAGCCTTCACCATTTGTTTTTTTGTGGGGGGGGTTTAAATAGCAAGGTAGGAAGCAGCAGTTGATTATTGTCCCTAATTAGGGGAAATTAGGCTTACTGGCCTCAATTTGTTTTTTGTTTTTTTGCATAACTATACCAAAACTAAAGTAGAAGTGGATTTTTGGTTTTTCTATGTCTCCCCAAGAAATGAATGTATCAACTCAACTTTTTTTTTTTTTTCTTGAATTCTCCCATCGCTTCACTCCAACTGTCCTTGGCAACCTTATAACCGTAGGTTCTCCTTTCCTTAGCTTAGCGTAACTGCTATTGATTTTCATGGAAACTTATGGTCCTGAAGTTCACCCTCTTGACCTTTACATCTCAGCAAAGGTTGTTAAATCATAGAAATGTGGTCACTCTCTTAATTCCTCACAATATCCAACTTCAACTTTTACCTGGCTTCCCTGACATAGTTCTGCTCTACCCCTAGCTATAATTGTCTATTACTCTGCTACCACATATATTGTCTTAATAATAAAAAATTCTGACAAATTTACTTTCCTGCTTAGTGTTATTTCCTTGTTATCTAAATTTTAAGTCCAAATACCACATAGCTAGGGGTGAAAATAGTTCCAGCACTGCCCTCAACCCCCATCCCACCCAGTTCCTTACACTTCTACTTTCTTGTCATAGTGAATTTTTCACCATTCTAGGAAAAGTCAGGCTCTTTTATATGATTCCCTCATTGATAACAGTGTCTTTCCCCAAAATCCTCTGGCAAATTGCTTTTCATTGTTTTCAAGCCTCACTTTAACTGCAGTTTATCTGTGGCACATACCTTCTTTCTTTACTGGTAATGAGCTCTTGCTCATCTCATCTGTGGTTCCAGAATCATCAGTCTCTCAGAAATGCTGATTTTCATGAATTTGGATTTTATAAAAATCTTTGGTAACTCTTATTAAAATATACATAACCCATTTTCCAATAAAGGTGCAGACAGAAATTCAATATGCAAAATATTTGAAAGTAGACTTGTTGTATGAGGGCAGACTGTAGCAAAAGCTTACTGAATCCTGGATGGCAGATGGTAGGAGCCCAATAAAAGGATAGTGTTCCTCAGACCTTTGTTCACCCCCAATGCACTCACAGGGGATCTAAAAAATTCCTAGAACTGAAAGTGAAGTCACAAAAATTTTAAACATATATTTTTTTTTATTTCAGAGAGGAAGGGATGGAGAGTTAGAAACATAAATGATGAGAATCATTGATCTGCTGCCTCCTGCACACCCCTGCTGGGGCTTGAGCCCACAATCCAGGCATCTGCCCTCAACTGGAATTGAACTGAGACCCTTCAGTCCATAGCCCAATCAATGTTTTATCCACTGAACCAAACCAGCTAAGCCACAAATTTTAAAGTAGGTAATCTAATGGTCAATTCTCAGTTAACATACAAGTTGTAGGAACACAGAGACCATTTTTGGGTAATATGTATTATCTAGATCTCTAGAAAGAAGTAAGCCTTAAGATGTTGTTTGCTAAGAAATGCCACATATGTGATAATTGCCCTTTCAAGCATCACAATTTTGAATATAATAGAAAGGGAGTGTCCCCTACTTAGAATATATAACAGTATCTAAAAAGGTGAACTCATGACTTGTTTGAAGATAACAAAAAAAGATGAATTGAAAATGACTACTCCCACACTATGGTATGAGTAGTATAATATATTTTATTAGATCATTAAAACTAAAAGTAGCCCAAACCGGTTTGACTCAGTGGATAGAGTGTCGGCTTGCGGACTGAAGGGTCTTGAGTTCAATTCCGGTCAAGGGCATGTACTTGGTTGCGAGCACGTCCCCAGTGGGGACATGCAGGAGGCGGCTGATCGATGTCTCTCTCTCATCGATGTTTCTGACTCTCTATCCCTTTTCCTTCCTCTCTGTAAAAAAATCAATAAAATATATTAAAAAAAAAACAAAAATGAACTAAAAGTATGTCACAAACTACAAAGGATATCTGTGCTTGGGGATGTCCTCTGCATTCAGGAATCAAGGAAAACAGCTCACCAATGTAATAAAGGAATTGCCCCACATGGGGCAGAAGTGTTGAGTGACGCAATGTGACCCCAGTCAACTGGCATTTCTGTTTAAGCATTAATACCAAATATTATGTACGCTGATGGTCAAAACCTGAATAGCTTACTTAAAGTACAACTTTCCTTGTGTCAACCTGGTTTATTACATCAGTCTTTACATGGGAAGAATCTAAGAGTCTGTATTTTTTTATTAATGTCCCCAAGAGCTTCTGGTCACTGGCTGAATTTTGAACAACTGATCCAGGCTACATTTGCATTTACTAATACCTGAGACTCCCATTTTTCTTATCTAGCACTTTTTTTGGTGGCCACAAGGCATTATTTAGAGCAAGTGGTTATCTTTGAAATTACTGTGACTTCACCAGTGACCACTGCCCATGTTGAAGATTTGACTGGCATTTAATCACACAGTCTCCAAATGCTGGAACCACTATTTCTACTCTGGTGCCCATCAGCCTCAGATGATTCTCTAGGTTGGACTATTAGATTTTTTAAAGTATTGATGCTACCTACCATTTTTACATAGAGCTGAAATTAATGTCTGAATTCCATCCCTCTGCCCATTGAGGCAAGTGACTTAATGGTCCCTCTTGAGATTCCTGGAACTCAACTCACACCAAGTTGCAGTGTGTTGGTGCATAATTATGGCTAACCCTATCAGATGTAATTATTTATGTTTATTTTAACAACATAAATATCATTTTAGATAATGAAAGCAGTACATATTATTTGCAAAAATTTGGGAAATATAGAAAAAATAAAACCATCCATCAGTAACCCTCTGTTTATTCAAGTATTTTATTTCCTAAGTGATTAGACTGGGAGAGACATATGCTTATAGTTTCAACACTAATAGAGAACCAGCTAATATTTTGGGTTATGTTTTTCTTGTTTTCCTGTACATACTAGTGTATTAGTACCTGAATTTAGCACATTGTATCGTGGAAAATTTTCCATGTTATTTCATATTTCCTATATTATTATTTTACATAATATGCTTTTAATGACCATATAATATTCCATTATGTGAATGCACTCTAATTTTAATAGAATCTTTATTATCTGACATTTAGATTTTTTTGAACTTTTTCTAATAAAGAGAATAATGAAGTTAGCATCTTTCTACTTTGACCTTTACACACACACACACACACACACACACACACACACACACGTACGTATAATATATAATAAATATTATTGTCTATTTCCTTCTGGAAGCAGAATTCCTGAAGGAAGTAATGGGTTTGGGTATTCAAATAACTCTCCAGAAAAATAGTATCAATTTATGTTTTGACACTCAGAATTAGTTTTTTCTTTTTTTCTTCCTCACTAATGCTAAATGTTATGATTAAAATTTGACAATTGCTTTAATTTTCATATTTTAATTACTAGTGCAAGTAAGAGATTTCAATATATTTAATGATCACTTGTCATCTTTTAAGAATTATCTTTTACATTCTTTCCTCAACTTTATATTGGCATAATCATTTTTATGTGAATTCTTAACCATTCTTTTTGTATGTAAGATAGCAATCAGTAACATGATATTACCCTCTGTTTATTAAGTATTTTATTTCCTAAGTGATTAGACTGGGATAGTCATATGCTTATGCAACAAGTGCTAACTGGCACCAACAGTAACCACTATGCCCTTTCTCTTCTTTTGCCAGCCAATATGTGACCAGTAAGCAATGTTTTTCATTTTGTTTACTGACTGAATTATAGTTCTTCAATAACTTTTTATTTTAAAAAGTTTCAGTCTTACAGAGAAATAACAGGAATGGTTTAATGAATACCTTGATGTCCTTCACCTAGCTTTACCGATTGTTTACTTCATTTGCTTTATCTCTCAAAAGGATAGACTTTCAATGCAGTTTTGCAACAGTTTATGTAGGTGTGCAACCTTGAGGTCCCTGACCTATTGTAGATAGAGTCAAAGCAAATATTTTCTAGCAAATATTTTGTAGAGTGCTTTGTTGCAATCAACAGGTAGCCACCTTCCCCCATGAGATGATGAACAGGAAGAGCACTCTTGAATAGCTGACTACTGTTTAATCAGCTCAAACCTTGCATTTTCTTGCCTCTGTGGTTTCGAAGTATTGCTTTTACAACTGGAAACGGGAGCATAATGTCTAGGTCTTGTATAAGAATTAATTTGAATCTCTTCCCCAGGTGCAAATCCCTTATCATACTACTCCCAGGTTTAAGACCCTTAAACACCCTTCCCCTATTAATTAAAGATTTTTATCCATAAAGGAGCTTTATAAAGTACTTGAGATTCAACTAAAAATAGGATGTAGGTTGAAATGCATAAATAAATAAAATATAACTTGCCAAAATTGTTTCTGTGTAAATTTCATTACCTGCAAGCAGATTGCATAATATTCATGGCTACCAAAATTTAAATGTTGCTTCTTCTCAAGTTGTTTCAGCAAATTGTAAATGTTGTATTACTTCATTCAAATATAACTAATACTTATTTTATGATTTTGTAAGTTGCATGTACTTACATTAGTATGGCACCATTTTCCTTCAGACTTTTCTAGACATGACTGGAGATTAGTGAACTTGGCTGGATGGGTCTTGTTCTGATTCACTAATTGCACCTCACGTCGGCTTACTAAATTGAAAACGTATGTTGTTGATTACACAAGGAACCCATACAGAGTATAATTCTATCAGAAATACCACTGGGAAAAATAATTAACATTATTTTTAATAATAAAGAAAGAAAGAAAGAAAGACGACTCGCCCTAAACCCCTAAAAAAATAATCAATGCTATATAGAATATTTTCATGTTTAAGTAAATGTAAAATATAAGTGAGTTTTAAAATTTTTATCAATCATTTATAAGAAATATGAAGTGAGAAAAAACATTTGGAAATGGAGAAACAATATGTAAGAGTTAAAGAAAGGAAAATAAAAATTAAATTAAAAGTAAATTTAAAATAAAATTGTGTTTAAAAATTAATCTATTATTGCCTGGCTGGTGTGGCTCATGGTTGAATGTGAAACTACAAACCAGAAGGTCACTGTTCTATTTCCAGTCAGGGCATATACCTGGGTTATGGCTCAATCCCCAGTAGGGGGTGTGCAGGAGAAAGCCAATCAATGATTCTCTCTCATTGATGCATGTACATATTTCAAATCATGATAGGTCAATTACATAAAATAAGTAAATAGAGAGGATATTTAAATAATACCATCAATAAGCTTGGTAATATAACATCTTGTAACCTATAAATGTAAAAAATATGCATTCTTTTTTGCCTATGGAACATTTACAAAAATTAATCATGTTTGTGTCACAGATATTACCTTAGAATTCTAAAACAATTAGAATTAAATAACCAGTTAAATGAAATAGTTTATGAAATACTTGGAAATTGATAATTAAAAGATGACTCACCAATTTCAAATGAGGTCAGGGTTACTTAAAAAAAAGAAAGAGAAAGAAAGAAAGAAAGAAAGAAAGAAAGAAAGAAAGAAAGAAAGAAAGAAAGACTACTCGCCCTAAACCCCTAAAAAAATAATTAATTGGAAATTAAAGGCTGGTCTAAGTAACCATAGAACAAACAAAAAAAGTAGAAAATGAAAGTCAAACTGTTCTAAGACTGAAAAAAAGAGAGAGAAAAAAAGTGGAGAGTAAGAGGGAAAGCATTTCATCCAAAAGCTATTCTTTAAAGATGAGCAAGATGTTATAAGCACATGAGTCTACAGATGGATCCAAGGAAAGTTTTATTCAACAAAATTGAATTTCAATCCCACTGGCAAAGAACCCTTTAATAAATGACCCTAACATCTTTGGTATCCATCCCCAACAACACAAAAGTGGACTTTCCTGACACATGAAAATAAATTCTAGGTTAATCTTTAAATGTAAAATAAAAAAAATATTTAAAGACATTTTTAAAACTTATCTGCATAACCTTGAAATATGTGACATTCTCATGTATGACAGGGAACATTACATAAATGCCTAAATAAATTCACAACTAGTGCCATAATAACAAACACGTTAGAGTTTGGGAGTGACTGTAATTTTTGAGATATAAACAACTAGTGAATAATTCCTGGTTCTGTGTTCTGTAATAGGCATTAAGGAAGGTTTCACAGAAGGAATATTATTGAGCTGTATTTTAAGGGATGAATGGGAGGTTTCTAAGTAGTATGGGGAAAGGCACAGAATCATTAAAGAATCTGGTATTGCAATACCAGTGAGAGAGTCAATGACTGAAGTATATAGTGAATGACTGTAGAAGTTAAAACAGACCGATTTGTAAAAGAGTTAAGTTGTGTTTTTTTTATCACAGTTGATATGCAAATTTTATTTGTTTAGTTTACAACATAGTAATTATACATTTATATACTTTACTAGAGGCCCAGTGCACAGGTAGGGTCTGGCCAACCCAGCCTCAATTGGGGGTGAATTGGGCCCAGGCCTGTTGGGAGAAGGAGACAGTGGGAGATTGGTGGGCCAGCCCACCCTAATTGGGCCACTAAGGGCCGGTCTGGCTGGGGTAGGGCTGCTGGCAATTGGCAGGAGGGTCCTGCCCTCACTTGGAGTTGTGGGGAGCTGATGGGGAGGGCTGTGGGTGGTGGGCTAGACATCCCCAACCCCGATTAGTATGTGGGGGAGCAATCAGGGACAGAGTTGGCTGGGGGGAGGGGTCTGATTAGGGGTGGGGCCAGATGTGGGGAGGGGCTGCAGGAGGTTGACTGGCCAGCCACACCCCCTACAGGGTTGGGGGGGATCTGGGGTGGGGCTGACCTGGGGGAGGGGCCATGAGAGGTTAGCCGAGGGACCCTACCTGCAGATTCGGCTGCAGTGGGCATCATAATGACTGGTCATTCTGGTTGTTATGGCATTCAGGTCACTGGCTTTTTATATTATAGATAATGTGATATATATATATATATAGTAACCACTTGTCACAAAACATAGTAAGATATTATTGACTAGTTTCTCTACTCTGTGCATTATATCTCCATGACTTATTTATTCTATAACTGGAAGTGTGTACTTCTTATTCCACTTCATCCTTTTTACTCATCATCCCAACCCCTCTCTTCTGGCAACCACTATTTTGCTCTCTGTATCTATGTGTCTGTTTTGTTGTGTTTGTTCTTTTTATTAGGGACAGAAATAGGATATTGGAGTGTAGCTATTAATTATAAGAATGTCAATCATGTTCACATACTAACCTGGCTGGAAGTTGTACCAGGGACCTACAAATATGGCCTATCCTCCTCATCTGGGAGCTTCATCATGGAAAGATTAACAACCTTGTTGCAGAAACTGAAGGCTCCACCCTTTGCAAATGCCAAACCCCCATTGCCTATAAACTATAACCATTATATTCATTTTTGAACCCATACTTATTCCTTTTGCCTACTTCCCCATCTTTGTCTTATACCAAATATAAGCAGTGGTTTATTGGGGGGAGGCAGAGCAGATTTTTCTGGATAGACCTGCTGCTCTCCCATACTGCTGGCATTATTGCAATAAACACTCATATGTGATTCAACCCTGACTCATTAATTGGCTGAAGTAGTGACAGGCAGCCTGGACCCATTGGTTATCCAGTTTCATTTTGTTTTGTTTTAATTCAACCTTATAATAAGGCATTAAACAGGAGAGAGGCATGTTTGGGTTTATTTTTGAAAGGTATCTTTGTTGAGAATGAATGAACAAAAAACAAGAGTGGTAAAGCAAGAAGTTAAGCCACTATAAGCAGCCTAAATGAGAAAACATTAACACAAGATAAACATCAGACCACAAAAGTGCTGTAGTAATGACAATTCTAGATTAGAAGATGGTTTGGGAATAGATTGAATATAAGAATTTTAATAAAGAAGATGAGGAGCCCAAATTTTCTAAATTAGGAAACTAGAGGGTCAATGATGCCCCTGACTAGAATAAGAAATAAAGTTGCAACAGGTTTTGATGAAAAGGTAATTGGTTCCATCTTAGACAAATTAATAAGAAATATCTAACTTGATATGTTCAGTGTTAGTTTAAATCATGGATCTGGATTACAGAGCTGAAGTTTTAGATTTAGCTATCACCAACCCATTAAAATTGTGGTGATTGTCAAATCAACCAAAGAGAAGATATATATGCAGGGTGAGAAAAGATGGTCTGGCTAACCTGCTAATTGTCTACTCCACATGTATTTTCTGTGTCCTCCTTAAAAACAGAATCCTAACCTGACTTAGGAAGGCCTGTATCTAGAATAACTGTAAGGTGTCTCAGCGAGGTATGTCCATGTGACTGACATTTAAGTGGAAGTACTGTATGGAGCATCCAGGAAAGTTCCTTCAAAGAGAGAAGACACTCGTTTTCTCTTCTGCCTTTCCTCTTTCTTCCAGATGTCCACAAGGCATGATGTTTGGACCATGAGGTAAACTTGAGGATGGAAGCCATTTATTAGGATAATGGCTTCCTAAAGACACTATAGGGACCTATTTCTGTAGATATTTCTGTGAACAGGAAATAAGTTTTTGTTTTATTTAAGCCACATGGGTGAAATCTACTCCCAATTGTTAAAAATGAGTCAATATTATTGTAATGAGAAACTCCTCCATTTAAGGAGTCGTCTAAGAAAAAATTGGCCAGTTAAAAAGACTGAAGAAGGACACCGATGAGAGTGGTATACCATAAACAAGAGAAATTACAGATTGAAGAGAAGGATGGGGACTATACAAGCAGATGTTTCCAGGAGGTCGGGCAGGAAGAGGCTTGAATGTAGGATCTTAAATTTAGTACTACAACATTATTGTTGACTTTAAGGAGAAGAATTTCAAGAGAATGGCAACCAAGTGAAAATCAAGTTAAAGTGAGTTTCTGTATGAATGTGAATAAGAGAAGTTGAATTGATATTTAATTTCAGGAGCAATAGGTTAAAGATAAGGTAAAATGGAAGAGATATTCTTCTCACAACCAAATTGTATCTCTAATTTCATGATTGTATTAATATTGGCTATTGTTTATTAAATTAAAAGAAGTTACCTATTATTTGCTAGTAAACACAAAGCCTTCAAAATAAATGAGAAATGCATAGACCTTCACATTCATAGTCACTTTCATTTTAGGACATGATTCTGTCCCTAATAGTGTGATACTCTGGAAAATAAAATTCTTCCTGCTCCATATGTGTGTCAACATGTGGGCATAGGGATAACAGGCAACTTCATTGTCTGAAATAAATGAAGCTTCTTTTAATTCTGAAGAAATTCTTATCCAAGTAACGGAAGATTTGGAGGTGTATCACTTACTTGTAGCAAGGATTTTTAAAAAAATATTTTTTATTTATTTTTTTTTACAGAGAGGAAGGGAGAGAGACAGAGAATCAGAAACATCAATGAGAGAGAAACATCAATCAGCTGCCTCCTGCACAAACCCCACTAGGGATGTGCCTGCAACGAAGGCACGCACCACCGACCGGAATCAAACCTGGGACCCCTCAGTCCACAGGCCAACGCTCCATCCACTGAGCCAAACTGGTCTTGGTAAGGATTTTTAATTTCACATGAGGAAATGCAAGAATACTGGGGCTTCATATGTAACTCACATGCAAGTTCTTATGTTTACATTGCCTCTGCTCCCCACGCTCTGATCCATAGCCCTAGCCACCTTCCTTCCCTCCCTGCTTCCCTTCATTCCTCCCTCTTTCCTACTCTCTCTTCCTTCTTCCCTCTCTTCTTCTCTCCCTCTTTCTCTTCTTTCTTCCCTCCTTTTCTCACAATGAGAAAGGATACAGTTACACTGTGATAGAAACTATGCAATTGAGAGCAATGTACAGGAATCCCAATGCGTTTGGGATATTTTAATATATTTTCAAGAATAAATGGCAAGTAGTTCTCACTAAAAGAAAATATGAGTTAAAAATTGGGAGCAGGAGCTGAGGCCACTAAGATCAAAGAAGCAACTTAGATCAAAATAAAATATCGGTCAATATAAATACGTTGAATTTATGTAAAGTATACATCATATTTAGTGAGATGCTTTCAAACAAATTGTTTTACTTTAATAACAACTAATGTATTACAGACTATACTTTATAATCAGTGGAAAATAAAGTGAGATGAATGCTGTGGAAATTGTCAATTGTAAATGCCATCTCTTTTGGGAAGACTTATAAATATTTTTAAAAAATTTAAATGCATTTTCCAGGTATTTTTTGAAAGAAATTGATTAGACTTTAAATGGGAAAAAAATAAGTGTATATTGTGGTCTTCACTGAAACCTTAATGAAGAGATATCTATTTCTATTAGGCAAGAATGGCTCTCCTGCCTGCATGGATTTGCTTACTAACAGAAAAGATAAAAGCACTTAGTTAATTCCTCGACAAAAGCCAGGCATTGTTAATTGAGTGCTTTGCAAGTTAAAAATATTAGTTTAAAGTCATTCAAATGGCCTGAATGAAATAACTTTCTTTACTCTGCAATAGTCTATGACTTTGGTGTGGGAAGAGAAGCTCTCCAAACAACACCATTGCGGAGTGAAGCTTTTATCTGAGTCCCTCTTTCTGATGTACTGAATGTCCTTTGGTGTGTACCCTTACAGAAATTTTAAAACTCACAGAGCTAGTTGAAAGATTTACAAAAATTACATAACTTTATTTTTTTGAAGCACTAATATGACACAGTTACATTTAGCTACAGTACAAAGAATAATAAAATAGCACCGGGGAATTTTTTAGGTTGTAAGGAATCTTGACTCCTTCATCTTCCTTATTTTCCCTCCAATTCGCTAAACAAAACGGAGTGCTCTCACTTCCACTCTTTCCGCTTATTGGGTCACCAGGGGCCTGATCTTCATGCGGACAGCCCGGAGGGAATAATCTGATCCTCTGAAGGGGACCCAAACCACTCCATTCTCAATCTCATAAGGACTGTTGTTCCTGGGGTCATAAAAGCCCCCAGGGTAATAGATGCCATTGAGATTGGCTGCCTGGCAGTTGTTGTACCACCAGCCTCCTCCATAGACTTCTGCACAGTTCTCTTCCCACTGGTCTGCATCCCTGTCAAAGGTGCTGAACTGCATGCCATTGTGAGAAGTGTACTCTGTGCCTTCCTCCACGGAACCCTCAATCAGAGCATTGCCCGCCGTGC
>PVJN01031257.1:0-13490 GCA_004026805.1 Lasiurus borealis
GTGTCCCAGGTCCTGGACTGGGAGACGTAGCAGTAGGATTTGTGTGTGTGTGTGTGTGTGTGTGTGTGTGTGCGCGCCTCCCAGAAGGACACGCACGGCACGCACATGCACGGACGGACCTGAAGTGGCGTGCCCCCCCCCCACCAGGAGACAGAGCAGAGGAGGTGACCGGGAGCCGGGCAGCGGGAGGGGTGCTGTTTCACCAGCACCGGGTTTCCAATGGGCCAGACGGGGGTGCCGGGAGGGGTGGGCGCCCAACGATATGAATGTGACTGATTTAACGCCGCTGAACACTTCAGGGTGGTTACGACGGTAATTTGTTTTTTACCACAAAAAAAACTGCCCTCCAGAAGGTCTGGTTAGATCCCCCCAACAACGACGCACACCCCTCAGGGCGGGACACGGGGTCGGGGTCAGAGGTTACTCTGCGGTGGGGCTGGGGGGGCACCTGTGGGTGGTGTCGGTGGGACTGCGGGGTGCTCCTTCCTGCGGCTGTCATTAGGGTGGTCACATGAGGAACAGGAGCAGGACGTGCCTAGGGAGGGTCCAGGCCTGCTGGTTTCCCTGGGCCCGTGCCAGAGGGTCCAGACATGCTGCTGGGCACGAGCGGGGCATGGCCGGAGGAGCACGTGTGTGTATGTGTGTGTGTGTGTGTGTGTTCATGTGCATGTATGATTGTGCACATGTGTGAGAGAGAAAAAGACTGTGAGATCCTCAGCCTGCTGCTGCATCTTCCAGTCCCGGGCCTGGGACACACACATACACATACACACACACACACACACACACACACACTGGGCCTGTGACAGACAGATACACACACACACTGGGACACACACACACACACACACACTGGGCCTGGCACACACACACTGGGACACACACACACAGCTGTTGCTGCGTCTCCCAGACCCGGGCCGGGGCGGGCGGAGGCTGAGAACAGCG
Source organism: Lasiurus borealis (assembly GCA_004026805.1). NCBI lineage: Eukaryota > Metazoa > Chordata > Mammalia > Chiroptera > Vespertilionidae > Lasiurus > Lasiurus borealis. The sequence continues at coordinate 946 of PVJN01031257.1, forward strand.
CAGACACGCGTGCCGGAGGGAGATTTACGGCCTGAGGAGAAGTCCCCTCGACAAGTGACGAGTTAGCGAGCCGAGTACTTCAGCTGCAACTCCAGGCCGCCGGCAGGGGAAGACCGCACCCCCACAGGCTGGGCCCCAACAGGAGCGGGGGGGGGCGGCTGGAGCACCCAGGCCGGCATGGTCAGCCGGGAGTCCCGGCCAGCTGGCCTCGGGGAACAGGGCTTGTCTCGCTCTGTGCTGTGGCCACGAGGGGCGGGGGGGCGTCAGCAACAGCACGGGGTGTTCAGGGGGACGAAGCTGGGGGCACGAAATCTACGCCCAGAACGCCCCACGCAGGCGTGTCTCCATCCCTGTGCCTCCCAGGGACGCAGCGTGAACGGGGCATCGGGACGCTGGCCATGGGGGCGCTGGGCTGAGCGTGGTCCCGAGGACCCACAAACAACTACTGGGGACCCAGAGGACGGCAGGGCTCAGCGGGAGCCAGGCAGCTGCAGAACCCACGTCTCCAGCCTGCAAGGGTCCCCCGGGCTGCAGGCCGCAGAGTGGGCACGGACACTGCCGCTAACCAGCGCCCAGTGAATTCGGCTCCGGGCGCACTGTCGATGCCTGTGGCCTGCGGGGCTGGCCTTCTGGGGCCGGCAGAGACCCTATGAGCGGGTTTCCCTGGGCCTGTGTCTGCAGGAGGAAGAGAGGGAGGCCTGTCCCCCCAGCAGTGAGAGTGCCCTGGTCTGTGTCAGCCCCTTCCCCCCAGCCCGGGGGCTGCTCCTTCTGCTGTCCTCCGCCCCTGTGCGTCCTGCCAAGGGGACAGACAGATGGCCAGCGAGAGGGAGGAGCGGGGAGTGGGGAGACACGGGCCGTATTCTAGAACCCGGCACTGATGTGCTATGTGGCCTGAGGCAGGAGTGGGACCTCTCTGAGCACCAGTTTCCTTACAGATAAGAAGCCAGAAGCAACCTCGAGTCACAGGATGGCCACCAGACGGCCCATCCGTCCATGTGTGATCCCTCACGGCACATTCCCCCCCTCAGACCCACCTCTTTTCCCCTTCTGCCTTCTAGCAACGTGGCTGGTGGGTCCCTGCCTGCTCCCGCCTGCCTGCGGCTCCTGCGGCATTTCGTGGAGAGCTCTCCAAGGTAAGGGGGATCCTTCCGGTGGGGAAACGCTCACGTGATTCACCTCCTCGTCTTTTGGAGGGGGAAACTGAGGTTCTGTGAGATGCTGTCACGCAGGGCGTGGCTGACACAGCTGAGTCTGGAACCTGGAACTACCAGGGGATCTCAAAACCCTGCAGGCCGCCGAAACCGGTCTGGCTCAGTGGTTAGAGCGTCGGCCTGCGGACTGAAGGGTCCCGGGTTTGATTCCGGTCAAGGGCATGTATGTTGGTTGTGGGCACATCCCCAGTAGGGGGCGTGCAAGAGGCAGCTGATCAATGTCTCTCTCTCATGGATGTTTCTAGCTCTCTGTCGCTCTCCCTTCCTCTCTGGAAAAAATCAATAAAAATATGTTAAAAACAAAACAAAACCCTGCAGGCCCAGCTCGGGCCTTCTCCCTCCCCCTGCTTCCCTCCGCTGAGCTCATGGCAGTGGGTGCCTGGCGTGCCCTCCCTCGAAACCAGGGATGAGGTGAGCTCAGTCAGGATCCCCTCAAGTTCTGTTCCGTCCCCTCCAGCGAGACGCTGGTGGCGGTCTGACCTCATTCGCTTCTTTTATATTCAATATATGGGGACTTGGGAGGGCGCTTTCTGGTGCGAACAGGTCCAATAAGACAAAATTGCCACTGAGTCCATGACAAAGGAGGTGTGATGTGTCCCTTGTCGCATTCCGTGTCTGGGGGGGAAGGGCAGTGAGTGGCACCGGGGTTATTGTCTGGCCGCATTCCCATCACAGGTGGGGGGGGGGGACCCCGAGGAAGGGCCAGGGAGGTGAGCAAGATCACAGATCTCCACGGCGATTGGTCCCGGTCAGCCCCAGCCTCTGCTAGCCCTACCTGGCACAGGCCGGGCCATCAAGTGTTTATTAAGGGAACTGCGAAATAAATGAATTAAAAAAAAAAAATCGCGAAGCCAAGCATTTTGCTACTTGCTGCTGGCCCTGAGTGATTACCGTGATTAATGGTCGTGACTCATTCCTGCCTCATAAACATCCTATTAGCGTCCCCATTTCCGAGACGAGGAACAGGAGGGAGGTGCAGCGACGCCCCAGGCCACGGGGTAGCGGGCGGCCGAGCTGGGGTGTGAGTCCTGGCGGCCCCGGGCACCCACCCTCGCAGCCACCCTGCTGAGCACCGAGAGGCTCGCCCTGATCTTGCAGAACTGTCTGCGGGAGGCGGGGCTGCCCCAGGGGGTCGCCACGAGCCACGTGTGGCTACTGAGCCCCCAAAAATGTGGCTGATGGGGCTGAGGGACACCCTCCTACCCCCGGGAGGCAGAGCAGCCCATCCCATATTACTGAGGTTCTGGATAATGAACGGTCTCATGAAGAGCCCGGAACCTTGAGACTAAAGAGACTCCTCGTGGCTCAGAGGCCGGCCTGCTGAGCGGCCTCATTAAGAGGAGAAGTGAAGGAGAGAGGGAGGTGAGGGAATGTGCCCGTCGGGGCGGGAGGGAGGGCCTCAGAACCCGCCCCCATCTCAGGTCTGGTCCCCTCTCCCACCAAGGCCAGGCCTTCTGTCTCTGCTCCCCAGGGTCCCTCTCTCCCTCTCTCCTTCCTGGCGCAACATTAGGGGTTCATGTTCCCCACCAACAAGGAGAGAGAAGCCCTGCTCCTGGCCTGATCCTGAGCCGGCGGACCCCCAGCCCCGGGGGGCGAGGTTCAAACCCGAAGGCAGGCCGCGCCTGCCGGCTGGCACCCTCTGGCCGAGCCCTCACCCCTGCCAGGCACTTGGCTGGGAGGCGGCGGGCCCTGCTGTCAGGGAGGGAGCGCAGACTCATTTCAATACTGGCTGGAGCGAAACCTCATTAGAAAAGTAAATTTGCTGGAGCTGCAAAAAAAAAAAAAAAAAAAAAAAAAAGCAACCCACACAGCCCTTCCCGAGCTCAAGAGGAAACCTTGACTGTGGAGTCTTTGACACCGTGTTCCCGGTGCCGCCTGCGACACAGGAGGTGCTCAGTCGACGCCCGTGGGAGGGAGCGGAATGTGCGTGAAAATCCGTCCACCCTGACGTCCGTCGTCCTTCAACCAGAGAACGGGGGGCCGCTGACCCGGGGTCCTTGCAAGGGGCATGGGGTTTTCAGACGCGCCGGCTAATCGATGGGAATAATTACGTTCTCCGCTAGCTACGCGTGCGCACGTGGTTGCTGCTGGCGTTCGGCGAGGGGACACGGAGAGGGTCCTGGTGACAGGGGCGTGCCCTTCAGAAGGCCCAAGGTCTGCAGGGGTGGCACGCAGGTCAGGAGGGCGGGGTGGCGGGAGAGAGGGGAGAGCCTGAACCACAGCTGAGGGGATGGCCTCCAGGGTTGGCGAGGGGGTTGCTACTCCAAACTCTAGGGCCATCCCGAGCTTGGAGGGGTCGGGGAGAGGCCATAAAAGATACGGGAGGTTAGCATTCCTCTCGCTCACCTACCACGGCCTGGCCAGAGGAGGGTTCCTCAAGGCCCAGGACTTTGGGAACCAGGACTCAGGCTGGGTTTCCCACTAAGTCTTTTCACCCAGCCTGGACGGAGCTGAGGGCAGGGCGCTGGCCTGGCCGGGAGCCTGTGCTCTGCAGGGCATCCCTTTCCTGCACCCCCATGCTCTTTAGCAGGGTCCCCAAAGCTCTCCCTGCCTGGAGGCCCTGGGCAGGGGGGTGCATGATGGAAGGGTTCCTTTTTCCTTCTCCCCAGATGCTATGGCTTGCTCATCCTGCTATGCCCCAGGACCAGCAGGAGTTGGGGGGCAGGACCAGGAGTCGGGAGCCCTTAGCAGTGAGCAGGAGCCTGGGAGAGAAGGTCTCCCCAAAGACCCCTAGTCTCACAGCCTGCCCCCCCTCTGCCTTCCCTCCAGGCCCCCCTCTGAACTACTCTGGCATTCCTCAGAGCCACGGGGAGTGCTTTCCTTAGGAGCCTCCTGCACCACCCAGAGGCCACCCTGCCCGGGGGGTGACGGCTGATATTGGGGACCTGGGGAAGGAGGGCACGTGGGCTGGTCCCAGATGCGCCCCTGGGCGAGCCGGACCTCCGTCTCTGGGCCTCGTCCGTGGCGCTGCTCCGTGAACGCACTTCTGTGACTTTCGTCTGCCATCTCACGCGGGCTCCTCTGCCTGCCCCGGTCTCTCAGATTCCTCCTCTTCCTCCGTCCCGCCTCTCCTCTCCCCCACTTCTCAGCAGAGGGGAGCCCTTGCGCACCTCTGTGCCAGCTCCTCCTTCTTTCCCAGCCAGACTAAACCAGCAGCCTCCCCCTCACCCCCGCTCCCCGGGTGCTGAGCCTTCTGCCTTTCTCCCGCCTGCAAAGCCCCCAGCCTGCCCGCTCACCCCGTGTTCCAGGGGCCGTACAGCCCACCCGGCCCTTTCACCCTCAAAACCCACCGGGGGAGACCCCCGGCCAGCCAACCCGTGCCGGCTCACCCAGAAACCTCTGTGAACACATCTGACCGGTGCCTGTGAGTCCAACACGCCTGGACATGGGGGTGAGGCCCGGGCCTTCCCGGGTCCGTCCAGAGCGGGGCCCAGCCGGCCCCTTGGCCCCGGGCTGAACGAGGCACCGTGCCATGACCCTCCCGGTCCCGTCAGCCCGGGGAAGGCCTCCGGCTCCCTCCTCCACGGGCACAGGGAAGTGGCACGCAGCTCCAGGCCACCAGGAGTGTCTGGCGTGAACGGGGCAGCGTGGACGGACTCGCTGAGGGTCTCAGGGGGAAGGGTCTTCATCTGAAGAAGTGGGGGGCGGGACGGGAGCCCCGGGAGGTGCATGCTCACCACTGAGCAGGGTCTGGGAGGACCTGTCTCCGTATCCGGGGGCGTTTCGGGCAGATGTAGGGAGAAAAATCTCAGAAAATGGTACGACGGCTGTCCTGTGAGGCCACGGCCCCTCCACCCCAGTGACTCAGGAAGCAGCATGCCTCCCGTTCCACACACACACACACAGTCCGTTCACAGAGGTGCGTGCCCGCGGACCTCCCGCCCACCCAATCCTGTTAAACGGTGCGGGCCACGGGGGGTCCCAACGGGCACCCCACCACACTGGCACGCATGCCGAGAGTGGCTCCCACCGGCACGGGGCTGGCATCGGTCAGCAAAGGCCTCCTCCAGCTCCTGTGCCTCAGAGGGGCCAGAGCCCTGAGCCCCAGTTTCTATGAGAATCCATCGCACAGTGTACGGCTGAGTCCAGGCCTGGACGGGCGAGGAAAGGGGAGTGGGGGGCAGTCAAGGCTTGTGTGTGTGTGTGGGGGGGAGGGTTCTTGACCTCAGCTGCGGGGTGCCGGGCTGTCACCCCCTGTGCCTGTCCCTGTGACACCCTGTGGCTCCCTTCTCCTCGGCTGCCGTGCCTCGCGGTGTTCCCTGCGCAAGTTGCAGGCTCTGACTTGGGAGGAACCGGGACCCCAGGCCGGAGCCCAGGTGCAGAGGAGCGGGCGGTGCACTGGGCATGCCTCCGGCCCCCTTGCTGCAGGGGAACGGCCCGAGGACCTTTGCCGCCCCGGCCAGCCCTCAGCCCCTCGGCCGTCCTGGCACAGCTGCAGAGGTTGGGGCCCCTGAGCCTCAGAGCCCTCTGGGGATGACCCAGGGAGCAGGTGCAGCTGCGGGAGAGAGAGAGGGGGTGCGGAGAGAGGGCCTGGGCCACCGGGAACCACCGGGAACCACCTGCTGAGGTGGGACAGAACGGGAGCTCAGAGCTGGGACCGGCTGGGAGGAGGCACCGAGAGCCAGAGAGATGCCGGGCTGAGCCGGGCAGGCGGCACTCACCCGGGCCGGTTGGGGAGCTCCTGGGTGGCACGCCGCGGCTCCAGCCCTGGCCTCTCAGGCCCCCCTTTTCCAGCTGTCCCCGTTTTTGCGTGCACACACACACACACACACACACACACGCAGGCGCGCGCGCACCCGCGAGGACATGGCGTGGGTACTGATGGGGAGGCATAAAGGGGCTCTGTGCCTGCAGCAGCGGGCGCCGCCGCCACGGTGCGGGCCGCGGGGGGTCACTGACCTGCGGTGGCGAGTCCGGGTCCGGGGCGTCCCCAGCGCGATTCATTCCGGGGGGCGGCGGCGGCGGCGGCGGCGCCCCTAAACCCCCGGCCCCGGCGGCGCCCCGAGGATCCGGGCCGCGCGCCCCTCCCTCCCGCGGGGACGATCTCGGGCTGCAGCCCCCGAGGGCCGCCTCATAGCCGCGGGTCTGAGCCGCCCAGCCCAGCTCAGCTCCTCCTCCTCCCGGGCCCAGCGACGTGGAGGAGGGAGCCCGCAAGCGCTTTTGGGGGGGCCGGGGAGGGGGCGCGGGGAGCCGGGATGCGCGGCCGCCCAGCCAACCCGGCCGGCCGGCTCCGAGTCCCCTCCGCTCGGCGGCTGCGCCGGTGTCGCGGCTCTGACAGCGCCTCCCGCCCGCCCCGCCCCCCGCACCCCCCCTTTTTTCCTCCGGCTCCTCCCGCAGCAGCAGCAGCAGCAGCGAGACCCGCTGATGGTCGGTACCAACCTCGCCAGCTCGGGCGGGGGCTCGAGGAGGAGGAGGAGGAGGAGGAGGAGGGAGGCCGCGAGGACCCTCCCCTCCCACCCCCACCCCCACCCCGGGATTGGTATCACCTCCGCTCCTACCCCAGCACCCTGCCCCGGTGGAGGCGGCTGCAGCTGCAGGGGGTGAGGGAGCTGGGGGTTCGGGAGCTGGGGCTGCAGGCGGGCAGGGGTGGGGGGCGAGCACAGCCGGGCCTCGGCTCTGGAGAGTTAACGCTGCCTGCCCGCACCCCCATCCCACCCCGCCTCCATCCTGGCTGCTCCCGGGGCCCAGCTTGGCAGCCCTTCTCAAAGGGTGATTGTTTCCGCCGGGCTGGGTAGTTGCAGGGGGAGGTGGGGGGGGGGCGGTTCTCTGGGGCCGAGGAGCTGAGATGTGCAGCAGCCGGAGGGTGCGGCTGCCTCCTAGGGTCCGGGCACGCCGCAGCAGGGGGAGATGGATGCGGGGGTACCTGGGTGTGGTGGGTATGGGGGTTGGGGGTGCACAGGCACAGGCCTGTAGGGTAGCCCCACCTGTGGGCCCGGCTGCCTTGGCCCAACGCATGCCAACCTACTGAGTGCGGCCAGGCTCAGCCCACAGGAGCCTGGGTGTTTCAAAGAGAAGGCAGCGAGCGAGCGAGGCAGCGCCCGCCCCCCGGGGTGGGAGGAAGCTGGGAGGGGACAGTCGGGGGGGGGGGGGGGAGCAGAGATCGAGCACCGGGTCCGCAGGCCGTCCGGGAATGTCTCGGGGCGCCTGGGGCAAATTCCATGCACGTTTCCTGCCTGCGTGTGCTTGCGGGGTGGGGAGGAGGAGCTGGTGGTGTGTGACCAGAAGAGAGCCTGTGTGCACGCACAGGCGTGTGCATGTCTGTCTGTGTCTGTGTGGGGTGCAGATGTAGCCATGGCAGGTACCCGTCTCTCTGAAGACACTTCCAGATGCTCTTCTGTCAAGTTGCCAGACACGCGGGAGCCACCTTGGATATTTGGGCGCGCGCGCGCACACACACACACACACACACATACACACGGGGGCGGGACCGCCTGGACACCTGTGGCCAGGGACGCCCGCCCGGTGTCCCTTTCCAAGCCGCCGGGAAGGTCGGCTGCTGTGCTGGCTTCTGGCCCCAGCTGCCTGGGGATGGAAGTGCTTTTCAGTAACTGAAACGGCCGCCCAAGGTCTGATGCTCTGTCCCAAGCTGGGCCCTGCTCTTCCCAGTGAACAGCAGTGTGAGTGTGTGTGTGTGTGGTGGGTGAAAGGTGGGGGAGAGAAAAGGGCAGTGGCTTTAGAACCTGCCATTTTGGTAAAGACCTTGAGGTAAGGAAGGAGCCCCACCATCCACACCTTAGGATGAGTAATGCCTGCCTCTAGGGACAACTGTCCTTCCTTCTCACCCAGTTCCTGGCTGTTAACAGCCCTCCTTGCCCTCCTCATAAGGAAGTTCTTCCAAACCTGACCCCCGTGCCTCCTGGTAAGGTGCAGGACTATTCCTTCACTCTCGCGATGAAACGTCTCCCCTTCCCCTACTGAGATAACCCTTGTTCCTGTAGACTCTGCTAGGAGATCCTGTCCTGAGACCATGGTATCCTTTGCCTCCAAACTCCCCTTCTCTCTAGGACTCCGCACCAGCTGGAGGGAGGGCAGGGGAAGGTGCAGGAGGGGAAAGGGCAGGGGACCCAGCTCGGAGGGAGGGCCCGGCTGCCAGTTTGCACGGAGCACAGACGGCCTCTCTCTCTCCGCTGCATTCGGTACTGGTCAAAAGTCACCAAACGTTGGGGCAGACATGACCGCCCAGAACCCAGAGAGCTCACACCATTTCTAAGCCAGTGAGGAGGGAGGCCTGGGCTCCAGCAGGTGGATCCTGCAGGCACTGCTTTCCGCCCAGAACCCAGGCCTCTCCAGTAGCAGCGAAACCCAGCGGATGGACCAAACAGTCCGGTGCTATCTGGCCAGGACAGGCCGTGGCCAGCTGGTCCCCCTGCAGGTGTCCCCTCTGCAGGGGCTCTCCCTGCAGCCGATGGGAGGCCACCCAGGGGGAACAGGCAGGGTGACTGAACAGCAGTGCTAACAACACCCCCTTCTAGGATCAGGCTTGCAATTTAGCCCCGGACTGTTTGACACGATTTTTTAATGTTCGTTTTTAGAGCCAACTTAACGCAATAACGTGGGATTAGCATGAACACGATAAGGCTCAGTGAGGAGACAACAGCTGCCATCCGTTTTAGCGGGAAGTGTTGGCAACACCCCAAGCCTGGGGACTCGCGCACTTCCACAGGCTGTCTGCAGCCACAGAGCCTGTGCCCGGAGGCAGGCGCACATGCAACACGCACCGTTACACCCTCCTAGGCCTGGCGTGTACATACATATGTGTGCACAGGGGCGTGTCTGCACTCACCTGCAGACAGAGATGCATGTGCACACACCGGCCTCCACAGGTGGTGGCCATCACTCCCACCTGCCCGCGCCTTTTCTCTGTCTCCCTGGTGGCCCCTGCAGGCCCATGGGAATCCTGTCCTTCCACATTCTAGATCAGCGGTTCTCAGCCTTCCTAAGGCCGCGACCCTTGCATACAGTTCCTCATGGGGTGGTGACCCCCAACCATGAAATGTTGCTACTGTGATGCACCGTGCTATCAATATCTGCATTTTCCGATGGTCTTAGGCGGCCCCTGTGGAAGGGTCGTTAGACCCCCCCAAAGGGGTCGCGACCCATAGGTTGAGAACCGCTGTTCTAGATGGAGTGCATCTCCTGGCTTAGCCCCTGGCTCCGAACATCTGGAATAGCCCTGGGTTTCTGAGGGACCGGACCTCTCCCCTAATCTTTCTTCTCCTGCCAAAACTGAGCCCCCCTTCTCAGAGGCCCCCCCAAAGCTTAGGACCAAAACGTCTCGCAGGCAAAGGATCCCTTCCCCTGGGACAGGCTGATGTGTGCTTATTGTGTAGTTCAGCGGGACGGAGCCCCGTCCCCACTCGGGTCCTGGACCAGCTCCTCCTGCTGTCTGATTCCCAGCAGGGTCCCCTAAAACAGCCCTCGGCAATGCAAAGCCCCCAACACCTCCGGGAGGGTCTGTAGGGTCCCCCTTCTCTCCTCTCCCCAACCACCAGTGCCCTAATTCACCAGGAAGAACCGTTAGTTCACTCTGATCCGTTCATCGCTCGCCTGAGGGCCCCGGGGCCCTCTGCCTCGCTTCAGCAGCAGCCTCGGTCTGCTTCCGATTGGCAAGGATGCTTCCCTTCCTCCTGCCCAGCCTTCCTCCTCCTCGCACCCCCAGGAGGCAACCCTGGCACCGCCGAGCGGCTCCCTGCCCATCTGGGCTCGGGCGCCGGTTGTAACTAATTGTTGGGCTTGCATTTCTGGGGAGCTACCCCCCCCCGGAAGGCACAGCAGTGCTTTTGCTGATGCGAGTGAGTGCACAGGTTCAGGGAGACTCCTCTCCTCACACACACAAACACACACAGCACACGGGCTCCGCGCTCACCAGACAGAGGCGGGCGTGCGAGGAAGGCGGGCAGCGGGGCGCCTCCCCCAGGGCCCAGGCTGGCGGTCTGGAGGCTCACGGGACATTCTCCCATGGGGCTGTCACCGAATGGGAGTGCACATGCGGTGCGGGGTGGCCCCTTCCTTAGGAGGTGTCTGGTCAGAGCTTCGGATCTCGAACCTTCTTGTTTCTCCAAAACAAATGGGAAATGGCCCTTGGGTTGCCAGGACCCTCAGCTCTCCTCCAGTCTCCCCCTGGTCTCCCTCAGTCCCTCTTCAGCAGGCCCAGACTTCAGCCAGAAGGCTCACCCGCCTTCTCCAACCTCCGTGTCTACGGGAAGGGCTCAGCCATCCTGCTTTCCATCCTGCGAAGGACAGGGTTTCTGTGTGGCTTGGTTTCCCTGTGGCTGAGAGAGGCTTGAGAGGCGACGAGAGCAGAGCCGGTGACTCGGAGGAGCATCTGTCTGAGGCAGGTTGGGATTATTCTCTACCCTCTGAGAAGAGGGAAAACAGCTCTATTGTCTGCGACCTCCCCAGCGACTCCCTAATACTTCCCAGCACCCATTCCCCCCCCCCCCAATCCCTCCAGAGCCCTTACAATCTGGGCCAGAGTCAGCCTCAGAGCAAACCCTGTCTCTGCTGGACTCTGCTCTCGCCCTGCTGTCCTCCTCCTGCGGCCTCTCCCGCTTCGCAGGCCCCTGGGAAAGGGCAAGGCATCGCGCTCCTTCACGGTCTCATCACATCGTCTCTGGGTTTCTCCGCCGGCTAGTCACCCCGACGGGCACCTGCTTTGTTCCCAAATATTCAGCACCTGCCATCCACTCCTGTCACAGGAGCTCCTGCGAGAGGCCAGGCACGGTGCTGGGCACGAGGGATGATAGAGCAGCGACAGCAGCGAGAACACGGAGCCGGAAAGAACCGCCATCGGAAAAGTTCCCTTTGATGAGGCCCTTTGTGTTCTAAGTCGAGATGGGGAGCCTTTTTCCTGCCAAGAGCCATTTGGATATTTATAACATCATTCACTTAATATAATTCGCTTAATATCCATTTATGTTGCTATGAAAAAAAAGCTCCTGGAGGCACTGAATGTGGAGTCCTGCCCGCGGTTGCCTCGGCGGGGCCAGAGCGCATGGTTTTGGGGGGGCCTTCCCCGGCCTGCGGGGGGTGGGGACGTTCCCCGCCCCTGGTCTAAGATGTGTGCCCCCGCAAGCACCCTGGCTGTGGAGGGGAGTGCGGGCAGGAAGTGAAGCGACTCCATCCATCATATTTATCGAACAGCTGCTGTCCAGGAGACGCTAGTGCGGGAGGGAGACCTGTCACGCACTCGGAGCCTCAGACTCTGAAGGAGAATGCTCCCCTCCCTTCATGCCACTCTGTCCTTGCTCCCCTCCCTCCCACCTCGCTTGTTTTAGTTTCTCAAACACTCGGAGGCCTTTGCTTCGTCCCAGCTTTACCTACTGCCGCTCCCTTCGCCTCGGTGCGCAGACTCTGCGTGCACTCAGCTAGGCCGTCTCCCCTGCAGGCGGGCAGCTCCACCGTGACCTCTTGACAGCGGCTTCCCCCGACCCTGCCCCGTACAGCGCCCCTCCCAGGGTCCTCCTGACTCCTCGCCCTGTAGATGATGTCCTTCCATATCTCACCGCCATCTGTGTGTGTGCTGTTTGCTTGCTCGCCTACTGCACCCACGAGCATCTAAGTTCCTGGGAAATGCAAGTCCTGGCGCTGGATCGTCTGCAGCAAATGCCAACGTTGTCACTGACTAAGCACGTGACCTTGACTCAGTCCTCTACCTCCGACGCTCCTGGTTCCTGACCCATCGAATGGAACCTTGTCGTGGATGGTACCTGATGGAGACGGCCTGTAGCCATGAAGCTCGTTCATGCTCAGGAAGATGTACTGTAGACCTTTGGGTGTTAGCAGAGCTTCTGCAGGCGTTACTGCCCAACCCTGAGCCCCTCTCCCTTTCTTGTTTGTTTTTTTTTTGGTGGGGGTGGGATTTGGAAGACATGAAGGAAACACTAGGAATCTTCCCTACATGGCGCTTTGATGTCATTCATTCATTCATTCATTGCACCTTATTTCTGAGGATCTACTCTGTGCCAGGGGCTCTGCTAGGGGTGGAGAAATGAACGGTGAGGCTCCTGATTTCAGTGCGGTGGTCCCCTCAAGCTTGAGGTTTCTGTGTCTGAGTCTCGCCATCTGCTTTCCCTGTGTTCCCTGCTGGAAAGAAGGGGTGGGCAGGAGGGTGGGCTGTCTGTGCGGAAGACAGAGATCCAGGTAAGGGTTTGCTGCAGATGGGAAAAGGCAGGACGGGGAGGGGAAGCAGTGCTCATTTTCATCACCCAAGATGCTGTGCATGGGGGCTTCCTTGGTGTGGGGAAGAAGAGGAGACTGTGACTCCCATCTTTCCTCCCTTCCTTTCTTTCTCCCTTCCTTCCTTTCTCCCTTCCTACCTTCCTTCCTTCTTTC
>PVJN01031257.1:13590-25102 GCA_004026805.1 Lasiurus borealis
CCCTCTCTCTCTCTCTCTCTCTCTCTCTCTCTCTCTCTCTCTCTCTCTCTCTCTCTCTCTCTCTCTCTTTCGCCAAGTTGGTGAGGGGGATATCCAAAATTAGTGGGCCGACAGTCTGCATGTGGCCTGATCACTGTGCCCTGGCAGACTGGGAAGCTGAAGGGGCTCGGGTACATTGCCCTGCGGCCTCTGAAACAGGCAGGAGTCTGTCAGGATTTTTGGAAGCAGGAAGCAGGAGGTATGGGCACATGAACGGGCAGGAGGTTGAGTGCTGAGGACCAAGCTTCTCCGCTGACTCTGGGCAGAGAGGAAGGGGGCAAGGCCACTGGAAGCCTGGACACTGCTGAGCAGCAGGCCCGCTGGCGAGACCCCAAAGGTGGCGTCCTGACCTCTGGCCCCGATCAATGAACCGCCAGCCAGTGTGGGGGCTGCTCAGGTGCCCCACGCCCTACAGAGGGCTGCCCCCAGGCCCCCACTGAACCTGCGAACACGGCATTTTATCTGAGGGCTACTTCCTGGCTGCATGCACTCAGGCTCTCTGCAGAGGAGCCGGTCGCCTGTCCTCCCGTTGCCTTGTTATAAAGGGTCGAAGGCGTTAGGGAGCGCTCTCCTAGGGGCCCCGAGTATAGACCACACACCTGCAAGGTTTCATTCTCCAACTCTGTTTCCTGCAAACCGCTGAGGGGCTTTCTGGCCTTCCGCCCCTCATCCTGCAAAAAGCACACGCACCCTCAGTCCTCCCTAACCTCGGTTTCAGTTTCACGCATGCAGATCAGTGTTTCAGCACCGCGGCCAGCGCCACTCATGAGCAGCATATGGCCTCACATCTGGGCATGAGCGATGCAGGGCTCTGCGAGCCCAGCTTGGGCTTGGCAGGAGGGCACCCTATTGTGGGAGCCAGGCTGACATCCACGTGGAGCCCCGACTCCAGGCCCCGCAGCTCCGCGTCTTTGTAAAGTGACAGCTCGAATAAGCGTGCAAACGGAAGCAGATGTGCACGGGATGATGGAAGAGGGTTAATAGGGCCCATGTTTTAAGATGCGGGGACCGAGCTAGGTCACGGGCGGCAAACCATTTTTTTATTCTGCGTGCCGATGTCAGTAAGTTGGTTTTGGATGGGTGGCGTGTTCTGAAGCCACATCTGTGGTGAGGTGGACAGAGTGCCCTGACCCATGCGTGACATTTGCCTTGAGCGGGTGGTGGCTTAGGAATACCCCTTTCTGCTAACTAGATGAGAGCCGAAGGTCCTTTTAACGTTCAGGATGATGTGCCTTTAAACATTAGTGGTTTTATGTGTTCTCTTCTTTCAGCTCTCTCTTCATAAAAATATACACATTTGTTTGTTTACTCAGTCATCTGACATTGATTGAGTGCTTGCTCGGTGCTGGTTCCTGAGCGGTACATTCTACTTTGCCTCCACGAACGCGTGGTCTAATAAGGAGCAGGGACAGCTAAGGATCCCAGGCAGTAGAATAAAGACAGTGTTCTGTGGCCAGAACCGGTTTGGCTCAGTAGATAGAGTGTCAGCCTAAGGACTGAAGGGTCCCGGGTTTGATTCCGGTCAAGGGCGTGTACCTTGGTTGTGGGCACATCCCCAGTAGGGGGTGTGCAGGAGGCGGCTGATCGATGTTTCTCTCTCATCGATGTTTCTCTCTATCCCTCTCCCTTCCGCTCTGTAAAAGAATCAATAAAAAATATATATTAAAAAATTAGATTCTAAAAAAAAAAAAAGACAGTGTTCTGTGGAACCAATGACATGTTCTTGGTGTGGTGAAGGTCTGATTAAGTCTTGGCAAAGTGGTGGTGGCGGGGAGGAGTGTTGGATGAATGGCTTATGTGCATTTGTTAATGACCTTGCACCTCAGAGTTAGAACACAAGCCATGGGTAACAGCTCCCTGGCAGTGCGGTCAGTCCACTCAAACGACAATGTCCCCACACATTGATGGCCCTAGAACAGCGGTTCTCAACCTTCCTAAGGCCACAACCCTTGCATGCAGTTCCTCATGTGGTGGTGACCCCCAACCATGAAATGTTGCTACTGTTATGCATCGTGATGTAAATATCTGCATTTTCCAATGGTCTTAGGCGACCCCTGTGAAAGGGTCGTTCTACCCCAAAGGGGTCGCGACCCACAGGTTGAAAACTGCTGCCCTAGAAGAACCTGAAAGTAGGTTTTCCACGACTTAGATCTGAGGCCCACCAGAGAGGTCCCGAAGTCTGGCTCATCAGTTTGCTGGCAAAGCCACCTTGTAAAGCGACATTTCCCGATGGATGTCGCCAGGGCAATTACAAAGCCCTGTGCTAGACCTGGTCTGGCTGGGGTGGGGTCACACACAGACCCTCCAGAGAATTCCATGCTTGCTGTACAGGAAGTCCCAGCACAGCCCCAATTGGAAACGATGTTTAAAGCACCCATATATTTTTTTGGAAGGGAGATACTAGAACGCCCACATTCTGAATTAAGGACTCAGGGGAAGGATGGAAGTGTTTCGGCCATGAGAGAACTTGGGATGAGGGGGAAGCACTACCTGAGCTGCTAAGCTAGGCCATTCGGAAGATCTTTCCTTGTTCGCTGGTGAATCGTTATCATCTTTGGAACCTCAGAATGTTTGCTTGGGACACACCAGACTTAAGGACCCTTTAGCAATGGGGGAGCGGGTATTTTAGCTTCAGAGCTGTGCCCGCTGAGGCCCACAAAGGAGAGAAAGCTGCGCAGGGCACGGGGCATGGCCCCCGGTCTTCCTGCACACTCTGCTTCTCAGCAGGCTGGGAGAACCAGGGCATGCAGTGGGTCAGGGACCTCCCGAGGCCGAAGGCTAACACTCTATCCACTTATCCCCGGGTTAAACAGCGGATCTCGCTGCCTCTCTTGAAGAGCCCACAATTAAACAGGCAGAGAGATGTATTTCATAAAATATGTATAATGCTTCGTACCAAAGCACTTTCATCTCTCCTAGCTCGCAGCCAGTGTGAGCAACAAGAGGAGCGATCTTTCACTGCCGGTTAAAATCAGGCGCTGGTCAACCGTGTCTTTGGGGGGGTGAAGGCCCATCATCCTCATCATCATCACCATATAATCACATCCTCATCCTCATCCTCATCCTCATCACCACCATCTCTACTGTTTATTTGGTCGCCTAAGTTCCATGGACGTTCAGGCTGTGTTAGTCATGAAATCAGCTCTTTCATCTGGCACAATGTATGGTACACGCTAGATGCCTAACAAATACAGCGGCACCTCGAGATACGAGTTTAATTCGTTCCGTAACCTTGAGGCGTGGGAAACCATGAGACGCTCGAGTCGCGGTAAACCGGTGGGTCGCGTGCAGCCGGCCGATCCGGGCGATGACTCCTTTCTCAAATGTTGCTCGTATCTCAAAGCAAAAATCGCTCGCTCGGCGGCTCGTATCTCAAAGATCTCCTATGTCAGGGCACTCGTATCTCGAGGTACCGCTGTATCAGATGGTCTCCATGTTTATTACAACTGACTGAGTGGATGAATGAGTAGGTGGCAGCCTACATGCATGATGTGGTTCTGAGGTATAACCCCATGAGCTGAGTGGGGTAGGTATCCTGACTCCCCAATGATATACAAGAAAACAGTCACCGATGGGTGCCTTGTCTTGACCTAGTCCTGTCTTGTGGGACTCAATCCTTTCAGACCTCAGGGAGCTGACTGCCTTGTGCTTGTCAGGTTTTCTTCCGTGGGTGGAATAGGGTCACTGGCCTCCCCGTTCCTGCCCTACTTTTGGCCCTGGCTGGTGCCTCTGCTTGGGGCTAAACGCAGCCCTTAACCCACTGGGCTCCTGCGTTCTCTCGGACCAGCCTCACTCCCGTGGATAACAACAGCTCCCTGGCAGCGCCAGACCCGGGGAGCAGATTCTCCGTTACTGGATGGAGCCCACACGCAAGAACAATTGAGCTAAATTGATTGCATTTTCCAAACCGTCGCCCAGCTTCTAATTCTATCTGCGAGATGGACTAATTTGATCCAGAATTAGCTTCTAAATTGAGACGCCAAAGCCCTTGACCAGGAAGGGAGAAGAGGAGCTTTGTGTAGTCCAGGAGGGGAGGAGGAGGGCTGTGTGCTTGCAAGAGGCTCCCAGAAAAGCCCTCTAGGTGGGGAGCAGGCCATGGTCATTCAAGGTGGCCCCTGGCACTTTTCCTCTGCCCGCCTGGGTGCCCGCCCGCCACCACGTCTGCATTTGGTAATGGCACCTCAGAACCAGCTGAGTGGTGGGCTATCCGTGAGCCCCTCTGGATAGCACTAAGGCAATAATACAGTGGTACCTCGAGATACAAGTTTAATTCGTTCCGTAACCTTGAGGCGTGGGAAACTATGAGACGCTTGAGTCGAGGTAAACTGGTGGGTCGTGTGCAGCCGGCCGATCTGTGCGATTAATTCTATCTCAAATGTTGCTCGTATTTCAAAGCACAAATCGCTCGCTCGACGGCTCGTATCTCAAAAATCTTGTCTGTTAGGGCACTCGTATCTCGAGGTACCGCTGTAAATAGACAGAGGTAGAACTTAATGACCTTGCAGCTCAGAGTTAGAACACAAGCCATCCATCCATCATCCCTTCCTGCCCACACCTCCCCTCCCCCCAGGACACTCCTGGCACATCCTGGGAGGCGCCTATCCCATTTCTGTTTTAACCTAGAGCCAGAGGTCCCTTTGGAAACATCCCTTTCCATCTTGGGTTTATTCCCTAAGCCACTAAGTTCCTTCTGTTGACACGGAAAACTGCTTCCCTTTCATTCTTCGGGCTCCGTTCTCACGAACTTTGAGCGGAGCCTCTTACACTGTAAAAAGCACTTGGGAGCCTCCCGATTCTGATTGGAAGCTGATAAAAATGTAGATTCTGCTTCAGGAAGACCCTAGATCCTGCAGTTCAAAACCAGTTACAGTGGTACCTCGAGATACGAGTTTAATTCATTCCGTAACCTTGAGGTGTAGGAAACTATGAGATGCGGTAAACTGGTGGGTCGTGTGTAGCCGGCCGATCTGTGTGATGACTCCTATCTCAAATTTTGATCGTATTTCAAAGCAAAAATCGCTTGCTCGAAGGCTCGTATCTCAAAAATCTCGTATGTTAGGGCACTCGTATCTTGAGGTACCACCGTAGTTAGTTCTAAGGTTACGCAGATGCCCCGAGTCCGCCAAGCTCACTCTGCGTAGTGAAGATTCATGGGTGCGAGACAGGACAAAGGTTTGAAGGCAGCGGTAAGATACATCTTTGGGTTTCTCTTCACCGAGATGAAACAACCACATCCCATTCAATGAATATAAAACAGTTTTATACATTCATAGGATGTCAAGTCTAGAACAGACCTTCTCCTTCTAAAGCAGTGGTTCCCTTTAATACCGTTCTTCATGTGGTGGTAACCCCCATCCATAAAATTCTTTTCTTCCCTACTTCATAACTGTAGTTTAGCTACTGTTAATGAGTCATAATGTAAATATCTGTGTTTTCCGATGGTCTTAGATTCTACAGCATCAGTTCTAAACCTGTGGGTCGTGACAGGTTGAGAACCGCTAGCAGGGTCACCCAAGACCATCAGAAAACACAAATATGTACATTATAATTCATTAACAGTAGCAAAATTACAGTAATGAAGTAGCAACGAAAATAATTTTATGGCTGGGGATCACCACAACATGAGGAACTGTGTTAAAGGGTCGCGGCATTAGAAAGGTTGAGAACCACTATAAGAGATCGGGCCCACTTTTTTTTTTTTCTTCATTTTACACATGAGGAATCCGAGACCCAGGTGGGTCTGGAGATTTGTCTAATATCACAGGTTGGCAGAGCCGAGCACAGCGGAGTGATGGTTTGCTGAGCCAGCATCCTCTTCTCTTAAACTGTGCTGCCTTCAGCTGTGGAAGCGGGAGGAACGGGTTACAGAGGCGATAAAACGTGGTCCCCAGCCCCAAGGGAAGCAGAAGCCCAGAAGAGGTGGTCCGCTGAGTGATACCCCACAGGGTTCCGAAGAGTAGGGGTCGGTCGCTCCGGCTGGGGAACATGGGAGGAGAGATGTGTGCAAGGAAGAAGGCAATAATCGAGAGAGAGAGAGGGGAAGTACCCATGGGGAGACAGACTGGCAGAATCAGAGGCTCCTGGGGACTCCTGGGGAACAGGAGGAGGTGCTGCGGGTGGAGGGGAGAAAGCATGGAGGCCCTCAACATGTATCGGAGATGCTGGGCACCCTCCCTTCCCATTCCCACAACACTCCTTCCTTCTCCCTCCACAGGGCTCAGCCCTCTGAGACATTTCCTGTTTGCTGATTTGTTTTGTCACCTGTATACAGCAAGCATCTTTTTAAAAAATACATTTTATTGATTTTTACAGAGAGGAAGGGAGAGGGATAGAAAGTCAGAAACATTGATGAGAGAGAAACATTGATCAGCTGCCTCCTGCACACCCCTTACCGGGGATGTGTCCGCAACCAAGGTGCATGCTCTTGACCGGAATTGAACCTTGGACCTTTCAGTCCACAGGCCAATGCTCTATCCACTGAGGCAGACTGGTTTCGGCTACAGCAAGCATCTTGAAGGTCAGAACCAAGAATTATTCACCCTTGCTTTTCCTTCTTAAAAAAAAAAAAATATATATATATTATTGATTTTTACAGAGAGGAAGAGAGAGGGATAGAGAGTCAGAAACATCGATGAGAGAGAAACATCCATCAGCTGTCTCCTGCACGCCTCCTCCTGGGAATGTGCCCGCAACCAAAGTACATGCCCTTGACCAGAATCGAACCTGGGACCCTTCAGTCCACAGGCTGACGCTCTCTACCCACTGAGCCAAACCAATTAGGACTCACCATTGCTTTTCAAACTTAACCCAGGGCCTGGCACTGAGTAGGTAGATATTGAATAGACTTTTTTTTTTTTTGAGTGCATAAATGCCAGAAGAAATAACTAGAAGTAAGAAGCCCAAATCTAAAACTGGACCGCCTCCTAAAGGGCCCCAGCGGGTTCTGAGCGGCTAATTCGGGGGGGTTGGGGGGGGGCAGGAACCTGCATTTGAAATCGGTGCTTCGAGGTTCAGGTGGGCAGCCTCTTACAGGTCAGTTCACCAGCGGCTGACGGCTGGGAGTGTTAGAGCGCGTTTTAAAGTCCAGGATGTAGAGGTGTCTGGGTGGCCGAGTGGTCTAAGGTGCCAGACTCAAGGGAACCCCTTACCTAAAGTCCAGGATGTTTGGCTCTGAATCCCAAACTTTCCCCCGACCGCCCAGCTTCGACATGGGTTCCTCATGTGTAAAATGAAGGGGAAAAAGTGGGCACGATCTCTTACAGTGGTTCTCAAACTTTCTAACGCCTCGACCCTTTAACACAGTTCCTCATGTTCTGTGTGAGTGCGTGTGTGTATGTGTGTGTGCATGCGTGCGTGCGTGTGTGTGTGTGCGTGTGTGTGTGTGTGTGTGTGTGTGTGTGTGTGTATGAGGGGTAGGAGGAGAGGGGGCATGCTCGTGGGTGCAGCTGATTCTCACTGCACGGGGCCCCTCCTGGGTGCTGGATCAGGGACTCGGTAGCGCTGCGCTCTGAGCCGCCGGCAGCCCCGCTCCCCGGAGAGTGGGTTGCCCCCACCCCACACGTGGCGCGCAAGATGGTGCTTTTCTCTCCGCAGAGAGGAAATTGGCCTCCTTGTTGCCGGCTCTAAGCAGATGTTTATTTGTTGTTCTCGTGTTTGCAACTGTTGTGATGAGGTTCGCCTCCTTCTCCTTTAACCGAATTACGTGTCATTTAGCTCTCGGCGGCGCGAGCTGCGGAGCGCGCGGGATCCGTCTGCCACGTGGGCCTTCCCACTCCTGCACCCCAAACCGCGCGTCCTGTGCAGCCTGTGGCCCCTTCAGAGGGGAGCCCCCACGCACAGGGGCTCCTTTGGCCGCGCCCGACACTCCCCACCCGCCTCCCGCCCTGGGGTTGCAGCTCAGGACCAGGACCTGCTCGGAAGCGGGGTGCTGAGAGAGGCGCGTTCTGGCTCCCACGCGTCCTGAACCCCACATTCTGTGGGTGAGTGAGGGGGAGGGAAGGCGGGGACCGGATCTGGTTGGCTTTTGTTGATGGAGGTCTCCGTGGCCCCTGTTCGCTGACGTGAGTGCAAGGGAAAGGGAAGGAAAGCACGTTTGCAAGAGAGCCCGGGAGCACGCAGAGGTGGCTGGAGACAGAGACGTGGAAAATCATCTTCCCGAACTTCTTTCTGTCTCTTGCGACCCAAGTTCTGGCAGCATCTACTTGGCAGAGGTCAGGGGTGGTCACCCCTGCCACCTCTGCCACCCCTGCCACGTGGGCCTGCTCCTGTCTCCATGCAAGGCCACCCTGGACCATCCCCATCGCCCTGCGGTGTCCTGAGGAACCCTGTCACCCGTGCAAGTGACCGGATTGCTGTGTAACCCTCTCTGAGTCTTTTGAACCCTTAAATGGGGGTGGTTGGCCCTATAGGGTGTCTGCCCAGCCCATGGTCTGACTTTTCCTGAGGATTTCCCTGACCCCCCACCCCACTAACACAGCACCCCCTGCCTCCTTCACAGGGTGACCCCACTTTCCTGTCTTAACAGATGGACCAGGGCATAGCCTGAGCCAATCAGATTCTTTCCTCTTGGAGTTTGGGAGTGAGGACCCCAACATACCCATTCCAGGTTCCAGACGCTTCAGACCACACCCCTGCCTTGTGGGATGGTGGGGTGAGGAATGAAAGAATGGGGTAGTGGGGCTGGATGAGCTAAGTCTAAGGGTACAGTGGTACCTCGAGATACAAGTGCCCTAACATATGAGATTTTTGAGATACGAGCCATCGAGGGAATGATTTTTGCTTTGAAATACGAGCAACATTTGAGATAGGAGTCATTGCGTGGATCGGCCGGCTACACACGACCCACCAGTTCACTGCGACTCGAGCGTCTCATAGTTTCCCACGCCTCAAGGTTACGGAACGAATTAAACTTGTATCTCAAGGCACCACTCTATTTGGTTAAAGCTACATGCCTTCGATGGGCACCTCAGACGTGGCTGTGTCTAAGCCTGGCGTCTTAGTCATTCTGCAGGGAGTGAATTCAGCATTTTCAGGTCAGCAAGAGAGTGAGAGAGAACCCGGATCCTCCAATAAATCAGGAAAAGCTGACGGACTTGGTGACATTCCCAGGGATCCAGGCAGACTCTGGACTCGAGGTCTCTGAGACCTGAAGGTTACTTGGCAGCGAGTGGACGTGGGGAGGGCGGGGTTAGGAGACCGGGCGAGCAGGGCGACCTAGGGCAGAGCCATCTGAGCAGGTGTTGGCAGCGGGAAGCCTGCCACACGGGGCACGGAGGCCCCGGGAATTGAGGCGGGATGCATGCTTGGCAGGCGGATGGCGGAGCGGGGCCCAGAGGGGCCAGAGGGTCAGGCTGGCCGGCGGGAGCCAGGAAGGGCTGGCAGCTGCAGAAGGAGGCTGCCCGCCCGCAGGCACTGCCCTCTCTCTCCTGGTCTGTTTGAATTTGGTTTCACGGAGATGGAGGGAGGGGTTTGATGGGGGGAGGAAGGGGCTGAGATGACCTAAAACAGTGTGAACACGTGCATTGGGAGTCTCTCTGTACGGCCAAACATTTTGGTGAAATAATCCTTTGTGTTTGAGTTCATGCCCAGGGATGTTCATCAGAGTGTTTATTAGAATTGCAACCCACAATTTCGTTCATTTGTAAATCGTCGAGTCAATAAATATCAAGATCTGTTCCCTTCTGAACACAGCATTAGATGTGGGGGGACACGTTGATGGAATAGAAAGTACTCGGTTTAAGCACTTCGTGAAACTTATAATGTGGCAGGGGAGGCGAGAAGCAGATGAGCTAACAGTTAAGAATGTGCGTCATGCCGAAACCGGTTTGGCTCAGTGGATAGAGCCTCGGCCTGCGGACTGAAAGGTCCCAGGCTCGATTCCGGTCAAGGGCATGTATCTTGGTTGCAGGCACATCTCCAGTAGCGGGCATGCAGGAGGCAGCTGATGGATGTCTCTCTCTCATTGATGTTTCTAATTTTCTATCCCTCTCCCTTCCTCTCTGTAAAAAAAAAATCAATAAAATATATTTTTTAAAAAAAGAATGTGCATCATCTCAAGGAAACATACCGACGAGATGGATGTTGACGAAACTTATTTGGTCCTTATTTCACCATATATACGTATATCGCCTCACTATACTGTACAGCTCAGACGAATACGATGTAATATGTCAGTTATCTCAATAACACTGGGGGAAGAAGAAAGAATTTTCCCACAATTATGGTGCAGTTATGGTATAACCTTACAACAAAATATTATGTATCCTTCAATGTGATGTCTATCAGTATTAATATCTTTCCATCCATCCAAAAAATATATATTGAATACCTACTATGCAACAGGCTCTATGCTAGGCATAGAGGAGACAGTGGTCAAAACACAATTCTTGCCCTCAGAACCCTCCTACGACCCAGCAATGGTTGCTAAGGACGCCGGAAGAAGGACTCTGAGGTGGGAGTGGTCAGAAAAACCTTCACTGAAGAAATGCGTCTACGCCAGGACACCAAGAAGGTGCTGAGCGGGAGGGACTCTCTCACCCAGCTCCACAGACATGCTCCCACCCCACCCCAGGAAAAAAACTCCTCCTGATCCACACGTCCCTCCATTTCTCACAGGAAACTCAGCTCCATTGTTTTGCGGGACTGCTGTCCTCCGTATGGTTTGCTATTGACCGAAATGTCGCTGTGCAGCACACGGTCGCATGGGTATCGATAACTTCATTGTTAGCCTCATTGGTCAATACTGCCAGCCCAGACAGCATCCGTTAGAGAGCCAGAGGCAGGTGCTGGGGGCATCTCTCTCTCTTCCCCCCCACCCCCTTCTGGAGGGGATCCTGTTCAGAGAGGCCAGTAAGTAAGGGGCCAGGCTTCCGCCCCACCCCTGTGTGCCCCCGGGGGAGGGTCCTCTGACGGGTGCTCAGCAGCTGTCCCCAGGCACGTGCTTGTACAAAGTTCCCCGCTGGCAAGGTGGCAGGAGATAGGACCTCCGCCCGGGCCCATCATGCCCTGCGCGGGCCTCGGGTGGCAGGAGCGGATGCCTGGCCTGCTGCCAGCTGCCCGCTTGCCTGTCTGACACATGCATCTGTGCCCGGCGCGGAGAGGATGGGAACGGGGTCCGAACGCCCAGCCGATTGAAGGGGGGAATAGGAGCGGGCGCCCGTTGGGGAACCTGTGTTTGCTGCTCGACTTGCCTCTCAAGACAGCTCTGGGCTCCGGCCCATCCTGGGTGGTTGATGGAGACACTTCACCAGCGGGTGGCTCTTCCCTCCCTCCTCCTGCCCAGCATCTTAGCGAGAGGCGCTGTCTGTGCCCACCCACATCTTCATACAGAGGAAGGAAAACAAAGCCGACCCCCCAAACCCCAGCTCAGCAGGGCCGTGCTGTCCGACTGGCCGTGTGTAGCCTGACAAGTTCTGTCCCTTGTTCC
Source organism: Lasiurus borealis (assembly GCA_004026805.1). NCBI lineage: Eukaryota > Metazoa > Chordata > Mammalia > Chiroptera > Vespertilionidae > Lasiurus > Lasiurus borealis. The sequence continues at coordinate 25,055 of PVJN01031257.1, forward strand.
CTCCCTTACCCCCCTCACCCCCCCCCACCCCCACCCCGCAAGGAAAGC
>PVJN01031258.1:0-25002 GCA_004026805.1 Lasiurus borealis
TGAATGAATGAAGGACTGAGGGCAGTGTGTGGAATGAATGAATAAAGGAAGGAAGGAAGGACTGAGGGCACTGTGTGGAATGAATGAATGAGGCCACTGTGTGGAGTGAATGAAGGACTGAGGGCACTGTGGAATGAATGAATGAAGGACTGAGGGCAGTGTGTGGAATGAATGAATAAAGGAAGGAAGGAAGGACTGAGGGCACTGTGTGGAATGAAGGAAGGACTGACAGCATTGTGGAATGAATGAATGAAGGACTGAGGACACTGTGAATGAATGAAGGATTGAGAGCAGCATGTGGAATGAATGAAGGAAGGAAGGAAGGAATGAGGGCACGTGCAGTGTGACAGTCGTCTGCCCCTGCCCCGCCCCTCTGCTCAGTGTCACTCCTCTCCTCGGGGAGGCCTCTCGGTGGGTGTCCTATGGGTGGCCTGGCTGACTGTCCTCCGGCCTCGGTGAGTGTGTCAGGGGGTGGGAGTGGCATTGGGGGGCCTGGCTCATGGACCACCCCCTCCCCCGTGTCCGTGTTCACGCCCAGGAGCGAGGTGACCCTGCGTCTCGTTAGCGTCCGTGGCTGGAGAGCCACCGGAGCCGGCCAGCCCTGAACGGGGACCTGTGCAGGTGCCCGTAACTTCAGACCCTTTACCAACTGCCCTCGGCGCCTCTCTCTGGCCATAAAAGGCGGAAAGTTACTGAGGGGGAGCACCGCCCCCCGTCCTGGGCCGGGTGGGCTGGGGCAGCGGGCTCAGCGCCTTGACGGTCGTGGCCATTCAGGTTTCCACCTTTGCGAGCCCGTTAGCTGGGCAGCTTGCTCTGGGCTGGGGAGGAATTCTCCAGAATGCTCACGTGGGCCTTCCGAACCGACAGGCCAGGACCTGCTTTCGTGACCTTAGCTCGGGACCAGAGTTCATGACCTCAGCTCAGGATCTCCGCGAACCTGTGTCAGATAAACGGTCCGATTGGGTTACCGCTGTCAGGCATTTGGGCCCACTTAAGGGAAGCTGCGTGAAGAAAATAATCGCAAAAGTGGGGTTTTGGTATGACTGTTTATATTACTGCACAATGAAGAGTAACCCATGTTTTGGAGGAGCAGGCAAATAACTGATGTGACATCCATAGCGAAGACAGTCTAGAGCAGTGGTTCTCAACCTTCCTGATGCTGTGCCCCTTGCATACAGTTCCTCATGTGGTGGTGACCCCCAACCATACTTCATAACTGTAATTTTGATATTGTTATGAATTATAATGTAAATATCTGTGTTTTCCGCTGGTCTTAGGCGACCCCTGTGAAAGGGTTGAGAACCACTGGTCTAGAGCCATTAAAAATTCCTCATCAGGCCAAAACCGGTTTGGCCCAGTGGATGGAGCATTGGCCTTTGGACTGAGGGGTACCAGGTTCGATTCTGGTCAAGGGCATGTGCCTTGGTTGTGGGCACATCCCCAATGGGAGGTGGTGCAGGAGGCAGCTGATCGATGTTTCTTTGTCATCGATGTTTCTAACTCTCTATCCCTCTCCCTTCCTCTCTGTAAAAAATCAATTTTAAAAAAAATTTCCTCATTGGGGCACATGCCTGGGTTGCAGGCTCAATCTCTAGTAGGGGGTGGGCAGGAGGCAGCTGATCAGTGATTCTCTCTCATCATTGATGTTTCTCCCCCCGCCCACTCCTCTCTGAAATCAATAAAAAAATATATTTTTTAAAATGTTAAGGTTAAAAATTATGCAGCAATTGGGAAAGTGCATATAATGAATTAAGTGGAGAGAGATTCAAGTTGCAAAAATTAGAAGGCATTATAATTGGAAAAAAAGTGAAAACCAAACGCATACGCCACATACCCACACTTCTACTTAAAGGAGGACTTTAAAGAAACAGGATGGGCAAAAATGGTTCGCTTCAAGGCTGTTCTCTATGGTGACACTTTAAAATACATAAAAACCGGAAACCACTTAAGTACATAGTAAAAAAAATTGGCTGAGTGTATTTTGGGGGTACGTATTACAAAGCCATAAAAACAGACATTAAAGAAAGCTGTCCTCCCTTTACTCGTAGTATTAAATAACAAAAGCAAGTTCTAAACATATTTGTGATGTTTCGAGTTCCTTCATGTTTTTCTCTTCTGAAGAGATTCCGGAATATAAACAGGAGCCAGAGGTCTCCCGGGGCAAATCCCAGTGTTGTGGGGCCCTGAGTGTTATGTGGAAATAGTATATGGGAATCTTTCCTGTAAAAACACCACAAGATTTTACGGGAAGAATTTTACCAAAAAGAAAAATGTGGGCACGTTGGAAGGCTCTGGAGCAGCGGTTCTCAACCTTCCTAAGGCCGCGACCCTTGCATACAAGCTCCCCATGTGGTGGTGACCCCCAACCATACAATTATTTTCCTTGCTACTTCATCACTGTCATTTTGCTGCTGTGAACGATCTGTAATGTAAATATCTGATTGGCAGGATGTCTTAGGCGACCCTTCTGAAAAGGTCATTCGACCCCCAAAGGGGTCACAACCCACAGCTGCTCTGGAGGGACCCAGTGAAGGGGCACCGGGGAGTGAGCTTCGGGGTTGAAGCATCCTCTGTCTCCCGGGTCCGCAGTTTTCTGACCCCTCAGTGGGAGGAGGCGGCCACTGAGGCCCCCAGCACCTCTCCAGCTCCGGCCGTGACCTCGTGGCCTCCCCCGAGGCCGTGGCAGGCCCACGGAACTGCCCCGAAGAACCGGTTCCTTTCTCCAGTCATTTTCCAGGTGCGATGATGCCTGGACCTCAGCATCCTGGGTCCTTATTAGAAATGCAATTCCTGAGCTCCCCCAGATTCACCGACCACAGGTCCTGGGTGGGTGGGGGGGAGGCAGGGCCCAGCAAAGCCCCCCACTCCAGGCGATTCTGGTGCAACCCGACGTGTGAGGTGTCACCCGCTCTGGGTCAGCTTTCACTACAGGACAGTCGCCTGGCAGGCTTGTCCGACTGCCCGTGACGAAGGCCACCCCCAGACATGCTTTGTCCTATGGCTTCCGGGCTTAGCAGCCTGGGTGCCAGGAGGCGTACTTGGCTCCAGGTGGTGTATTTGTTACTTGGCAGCAAGGAGCGGAGACGGGTTCACATTCGAAGCCCTGTCTCCCTCGGTGAGGCTTAGCCATTGCTACCTCCACAGCTGGTCAGCTGCATGGTGATTTCTTTCTTTCTTTCTTTTTAAAATATATTTTATTGATTTTCTACAGAGAGAAAGGGAGAGGGACAGAGAGGTAGAAACATCGATGAGAGAGAGACATCGATCAGCCGCCTCCTGCATGCCTCCCATTGGGGATGTGCTCGAAACCAAGGAACATGCCCTTGACTGGAATCGAACCTGGGACCTTTCAGTCCACAGGCCGACGCTCTAGCCACTGAGCCACACCGGTTAGGGCTTCATTGATTTTAATCAATTGAAATTTAGCCCTGGCCAGTGTTTTCAGTGGTTAGAGCATTAGCCTGTGCATGAGGTGCCGTAGATTTGAATCCCTGTGAAGGGCATGGACCGGGGTTGCATGTTCTGTCCCTGGCCATGGTTGGGGCACGTGCAGGAGGCAAACCTTCCATGTTCCTTTTGCACATTGATGGTTTTTTCTTTCTCTCTTTCCCCTTCCCCCTTCCTCTTGCCCTTCCACGCTTTCTAAAATCAATGGGAAACATATCCTTGGGTGAGGATAAACAAATTAAATTTTTGAAGTAGATCCTCTGTTCAAATATTGGAAAAGTTGAACACAACTTGACTGTGAATTTCCTTTTCCAAGTGTAAATTTCATGAAACCTAAATACACGTCATGTATTTCCCAATAACAAGGCAGCACTGGAACTGAGAAGTGATGTATGTTTGCAGGAATTTGAGCACTTGGTCTGAAACAAGAATGTTAAACACCTTCCTAGTAGTTTTCAGGTTGATTCCATGCTGAAATGGTAATATTTGGTTGCATTGGGTTATGTAAAATACTATAAATAATTTCATCTGCTTCTCTTTACTTTGTAAAACAAAAAAACAAAACAAAACAGGAAGCCGAAAATGGTTTGACTCAGTGGATAGAGCGTCGACCTGCGGACTGAAAGGTTCTAGGTTTGATTTCGGTCAAGGGCACGTATCCTGGTTGCAGGCACATCCCCAATGCTGGGCGTGCAGGAGGTGGCTGATCGATGTCTCTCTCTCATCGATGTTTCTGACTCTCTATCCCTCTTCCTTCCACTCTGTAAAAAATCAATAAAATATATTTTATTAAAAAAAGAAAATATAACGGGGCTTGCATTGTGTCCCATCTGGGATGGTGCTGTTAGACTCTGTCATGAAAACGAAAACATTGACAGAGTAAACCTCAGCCATTTCTCCACAATCAGGTCTGCGTGTGCGTTTGTGGGGGCTCTCAGCCACATGCATGGTCCTCTTTCGGGGACCAATTGAGGGCCACTTTCCCTTTTCCCTTGAGCTGTGCAGACGGGCTCAGTGTGAAGAAGTAATAATATCCCATGTATTTTTGCTTTTCTTGCCCCCTACATGGAGGGGAGTTTGAGCCGCAGCTGCCGACTGACCAGCACGTTTTCAATCAGGCCGTTTGGCAAAGCTGTGATTGGAATTCCGTGTGTTTGAGCAGCACGTTTTCAATCAGGCCGTTGGGTAAAGCCGTGATTGGAATTCCGTGTGTGGTGTCCGAGCGCGTCCCGGTCACACAGGAAGGCGATTGTTTGCCTCCGGCCGCACAAGGGAGCTGCCGTCCTGGAACGCCGCTTTCTAACCACTTCCTTCTTTTCGCAGCGCCTCCCACCCTCCTTTTAAAAGGGGGCTTGACCCCGGCATAATTCCCGCTTCTCCTTGAAACGTTCAGTCGCCCGTTCAGCAGCTGTGGCTTCAGCTGACCCCGGGATGTGTTTATCTTCCCAGAGCCTCGGTTCCTCAGGCAGCCGAGCACCATGCAGACCTCGTAGACGGTGAACATACATGGAACGGCACCAAAGGGTGGCCGCGTTCTGTCTTCACGTGGTTCTTCCTGTGTTAAATGGCCCTGACCCCCAGGATGGCTCCGGCGGAGTAATGGACTTGAGGCTGATAGTTAGACACCAATGTGGACGTTTTGGAGATAATGCTTGAGCCTGGCCTGTGTGGCTCCATGGTTAAGCGACGGCCCAGGAGCAGACAGTTCGATTCCCGGTCAGGGCACATGCCTGGGGTCTGGGCTCCATCCCCGGTAGAGGGTGTGCAGTCCATGGCTCTCTAGCATCATCGATGCTTCTGTCTCTCTCTCTCCTTCCTCTCTGAAATCAATAAAGGCATTTTTTTAAAAAAGAGTTAGAACTCGAGCCGGGGAGTTACGGGAGCAGTTTTTCATTTCAGGACACCCCACCGGTGTGGCCTGAGGGGCACTGGTGCCACGTCTCCCACCTCTGCACCGCTCCTGGCTCCTGCCACAGCAGGAGAGCGTTCTCAGCCAGGAGGCCAGGTGACCCGGGCCATCGGAGGGGCATAGCTGTAGCGCGTAGGCCCCTCTGCACACATGGCTCTTTGACCTTATTCTTTGGAGTGAGATTGCATATATATATATATATATATATATACATATATATATAATTGATTTTTTACAGAGAGGGAGAGGGATAGAAAGAAACATTGATGAGAGAGAGAGACATCCATCAGCCGCCTCCTGCACATCCCCCTACTGGGGATGTGCCCGCCACCAAGGTCCCTGCCCTTGACCGGAATCGAACCTGGGACCTTTCGGTCCGCAGGCCAACGCTCTATCCACTGAGCCAAACCGGTTGTGGCTGATCATACTTGTCGATGTGTTGGAACTGGCTGGGTAAAGCACTTGGTTGTTCGATTCATAATTACGTTTGCAATTCCTTCATGGGGAAGGTTCCCTTGGTCTCTTCCCGTGGGGAGGCTCTCTGACAGCAGCAGGCTCAGGCTGAGAGAGAACTCCCACCTCTCCTGCTGCTTTAAGGATGGACTGACCGCCTCCAAGGCCCCGCCCGGGTTCAGATTGTGCCGAGACTGCCACGCCGGGTGGAAGATTAGCGCTCAGCGTTTGCCAAACGTGCCTGTTGATAAGAATCGCCTAAGGTGCTTGTTAAAAACAGGGTTTCCCAGGTCCTCTGCCCGGAGATTCTGGTTCAGGAGGTCTGGGTGGAGCCTGGGAATCCGAATTTCAGTGAGGATCTCCCTGCCATGCCTCCACCCCCACCCCAAGCAGGTGATGGTAATCGCTGGGTGAGCTTGAGAAACCCTGGGCCAGATGACCTCACGCCAGCGTTCCGATCTTCTTTGTTGGTACAGTGGCACCTCGAGGTACGAGTTTCATTCGTTCCGTCACCTTGAGGCGTGGGAAACGATGAGACGCTCGAGTCCCGGTAAACTGGTGGGTCGTGTGCAGCCGGCCGATCCGCGCGATGACTCCTATCTCAAATGTTGCTCGTATTTCAAAGCAAAAATTGCTCGCTCGACGGCTCATATCTCAAAAACCTCGTATGTTAGGGCACTCGTATCTCGAGGTACCGCTGTCCTGGAATTCCTTATTTAGAATTTGGGAGTCAGTGTAGTTAGAAAGACCCCATTCCCAGCCTCCTGTGAGCTGGCTTTGCCTATGTGACCAGGTCCTGGTCAATGAGAAGTGACAGGGGAACTGGGGAAAGTCTCCATAAAGGGACCTGTCACTCAGCTGAAAGCTACACGTGTTTTACCTGTTCCATCCTCTTTTTATTTTTCTGCCGAGGATGAGGAGTTGAGGGTTAGCACCCAGCTGCCATTTGGGGCCCTGAGGTGTGATCTTAAAGATCGCTCTTAATGAGGTCAATTCTACCCTTCACCACGGTGTGCAGGTGGGGTGCAGAGGGAGGGTGTGCCCACGTGGTCCACTCTCTCTGGAGTAAGGTGGCCTTTGGGGAAAATAGGGGAGAGAGGTGACTTGCTGACATCCAGGTTTGTGATCCCTGGGATGAAAGGATTGTCTTAATTCGTTAAGCACCGGGGAGTCATTGAGGGCTTCTGAATAAGTACCGGCCCGGGTACTTGACCTCAGGAAATGGAATGCAGGTGGGCTCGGTCAGTATTCGGTCCGGCAGGGGGGAGGACGGGTGAGCAGGTCATTACTTAGGTGAGAAGGGATAAAGGGCCCAAGCAAAGAAGGTGAACGTGGCTGGACAGGAGGGGTAGATGCAAGAGGCGTGCTGGAAGTAGGCTTGAAAACCCTTCATGCCAGCTGAGAGAGGCAGGGAGAAAGATTCCAGGCGACGGGGCAGATGACAGGAGGAGGAGGAGGGGAAGAGGAGGGGAGGGCAGCGTAGGGTCTGGCCATGGCTGATGCCTTCAAGAAGGGGCAGGGAAGTAGAGTCGCTGGGGCTCAGGGGTTCCGGCTACAAGCTCGGCAGTGAACTTGGCTTATTGACCTCGCTGCCTCTTGGGTGGTGGTGAGAGTTGAGGGAGCGGAGGTCTGGGTGGGAGAGCTTCTGAACTCTGACTGCTACCGCCGTGCTATTCCCATGAGCCATCGCAGGAGGCTTGCTTCAACTCGTTGTAATTTGAAAAGAAAGTACATAAGCAAAAAGACTGCCAAGACGTACTTCCTAACGCTGGCACCAGAGAACAAAACCTGAACAAGGGAAGACCTGCAGACTTGACTCCTTTCTCTACTGACGACCAGCTTAGTGGAAACTTGGAGATGGTTCCGTCTTCTCCAGGTGGAATTTCCTGAGCTACTCCTGCTATTCTGATCTAAACTGCTCTGTTGGATTTTTTTATTTCCTAGTGAGGGGTTAGAGTTCTATTAAGACTGTATTTAAGTTCTTTTTTTAAAATACACATTTTATTGATTTTTTTACAGAGAGAAAGGGAAAAGGATAGAGAGTTAGAAACATCGATGAGAGAGAGACATGGATCAGCTGTCTCCTGCACGCTCCCTATTGGGGATGTGCCCGCCACCAAGGTACATGCCCTTGACCAGAATCAAACCTGGGACCCTTCAGTCTGCAGGCCGATGCTCAGTTCACCGAGCCAAATCCCGTTCAGCTGTATTTAAGTTCTTCAAATAAATTCCTAGCGGCCAACTAGAAGGGCTCCATGATCAGATTCCTTGCCATTTTCCTTTTTAAAATGTTTTTATTGATTTGAAAGAGAGAGGAAGGGAGAGGCATATATAGAGAGAAATACCAGTATGAGAGAGAAACATTGGTCAGCTGCTTCCTGCATGCTCTCTACTAGGGATCAAGCCAGAAACCCAGGCATGTGCCGTCAGGAATCTAACTGGTGACCTCTTGGTTCCAGAGTCAATGCTCAACCACTGAGCCACACAGACAAGGATCTTCCCGTTTGTAAGTCCTGTTTGACCTCTACTCAGTGGCTTCTGTTTTCAACCAGTTGTTCTTCAGAATAGCTTTTCAAAATCAATTGAAACACAAATGAGATTTGCAGAATAATTCCAACTGTTTAGAGAGGCAACCATGTATGTGACACGGGGCTCCATGGGAAGGGGGAGTGGAGGAACCACAGTTAAGTAGATGTATCTTCTTCTGGGGGCCATTCCAGCTGAGAAGACGGAGATTTCTCTTTGATGTTTAGGGCTCGGTGGTGGCTTCGCTCCTCACAGGACTCAAGGTCGTGTGATGCTCGCGAACACTTGCTGCCATAAGTAACAACCAGTGGCCGAACTGTGCTTACTGGGCAGGAAAGCAGGCAGGAACCCCCAGCTTTACAACCCAGTGACGTGTCACAGTGACTCACCCTCTTGTATGGCGTCCGAGAGCAGGAGGGTTGGTTCTGCGATTAAAAATGCCTTCAGAGGGCTTTCCATTCCCGGTTTCTGTCCGCCTCTCCGAGAAGGGGCCTGGCCGGCCTTGGCCGGTTCCGTTAGGATGAGAACTGCTATCACCTCACCTCTAACCTCGGGAACAACAGCCTCGCTGAAAGCATCCGTGCGTGAGGCCAGCTAAGAGCGGGGGCAGCCGAGGAGAGGAAAACTCCCCAGGAGAATGCTGCTTTGTGGAGGGTCAGGGTGTGCGGTTAACCAAAGATGAAGGAGGGTTTCAAAAGACTTTTAAATATATATTTTATTGATTTTTTTTTTACAGAGAGGAAGGGAGAGGGATAGAGAGTTAGAAACATCAGTGAGAGAGATATCGATCAGCTGCCTCCTGCCTGTCCCCTACTGGGGATTTGCCCGCAACCAAGGTACATGCCCTTGACCGGAATCGAACCTGGGATCTTTCAGTCCACAGGCCCACACCCTAACCACTGAGCCAAACCGGTTTCGGCTCAAAAGGCTTTTAAAGGTACCTTTCAAATAATAGCACCCAGGTATTGCAATAGGTACTTAACCCGTATTTTCCAGCGTATAAGATGACTTTTTTTTTTTAATATATTTCATTAATTTTTTACAGAGAAGGGAGAGGGATAGGAGAGCTAGAAACATCAATGAGCGAGAAACACCAATCAGCTGCCTCCTGCACACCTCCCACTGGGGATGCGCCCGCAACCAAGGTACAAACCCTTGGCTGGAATGGAACCTGGGACCCCTCAGTCTGCAGACGGACGCTCTATCCACTGAGCCACACCGGCTTCGGTTAAGATGACTTTTTTTTTTAAATATATTTTATGATTTTTCACAGAGAGGAAGGGAAAGGGATAGAAAGTCAGAAACATAAATGAGAGAGAGACATTGATCCGCCGCCTCCTGCACGCCCCCCACTGGAGATGTGCCCGCAAGCAAGGTACATGCCCCCGACAGGAATCGAACCCGGGACCTTTCAGTCCGTAGGCCGACGCTCTATCCACTGAGCCAAACCGGTCTCGGCTGGCCTATGTTCTTTAGCATAACATTCTTTTTTCTTTAACATTTTTTACAGAAAACAGACCCAGAAAGCAGGAGGAGGAAGTGGAAGGGCAAAAGAGGTGGGAGGAGATATTTAAAGTAATTCACCCATAATTCATGGCTCACTAGCCACGTGGCAAAAGATGCTGCCCATCCTGACTTTCCCCGGGGAATTTTCTCAATGGGGGCAGAACTGCTGACCCAGGAAGTACGGGGGCAGGGCCCCCTGGAGCTGGTCCCAGCCAGAGAGCCTCCATAACATCTGGACTCACTGCTGAATCCCCAGCCTGGCACCTGAGTGGTGTTCAGTAAATCTTCGTGGAATGAATGAATAAGTGAATGAATGAATCACAGTTGCCTCAGTTATAAATGAAAGACGTGTTGTCATCAGTCTTCCCAGAAATCTTACAAAGCCAGACCCTTTAAAGGAAACGGAATTTACCAAAAGGGACTTCCCGGCAGGAATTTATGTATGCAGGCAGCATTTGGGTAGTTGCAGTCGCAAACAACCGTATTTCCTGTCCTCCCAAGAATGTGGAATCGCTAAAGAACTCTGGCCTTGGAAGATGATGATAACTCACATCTGGAGCCGTTTGTAGCGATAGGCAAATATTCTGTGTTACCGGAAAGGCGTGGTTTTAAGGATGAGTGTTAGTGAGTTCCCATGCCCATCTGGTGAGATAAGAGAGAATTTGGATCTTGTCATTCAGATGGACAGAGGCTCTCTGGCTGGGACCAGCTCCTTGGGGCCCTGCCCCCGTACTTCCTGGGTCAGCGGTTCTGCCCCCAGTGAGAAAATTCCCTGGGGAAAGTCAGGATGGGCAGCATCTTTTGCCACGTGGCTAGCGAGCCATGAATTATGGGTGAATTGCTTTAAAAATATCTCCTCCCACCTCTTTTGCCCTTCCACTTCCTCCTCCTGGATCTGTTTTCTGTAAAAATGTTAAAGAATAAAATTTTAACTGATTAAATTGGAAGATCTAATTGTCTCTATTAAGCAATTCCTGAATTGGCAACGTCTCATCTTAGCAACTAGGAAGGCTCTCTGAGACGTTGTGCAAAATGGAAGGTGTTTATCAGGAGAAGGATGGGGCAAGGGAGCTATAAGAGGAAGAAAAAAATATTATTTTTTACAAGGATGTCTTTTTGGGGGGGAGGAAAGGTAATGGCAAGGTGTTTTATTTGTCATTTTTCTTTGTATCCTGATCATTGTCTCCTTTCTGTTGAGTGGAGAGGGAGCATAGAGAGAGCTCACGGGACAGAGTGGCTCATTGCCGTTGGCCAGAAAATTCCAGGCTGGTTGGTTAGGATTACTTTTCTGGCCATGGTCACAAGAGCCATTAGGTCAGATACTCCATCCAGGTTTGGTATCATGGGCTCTAGCACAAGTGACACCATTTTGGGCCGGTGGTTTTCTCTTTAGCAAAAGTACAGGGAGAAGGCCCGGGTAGACCAGATATCTCTCTCCAGGAGGAGGGTCCTCTTCCGCCTTCCCCCCTCGGCTGGGAGCGTGGGAAGGGTCATGGGGAGGTTGGGGCCTTCCAGGCCGAAGCTTGTGCAATCAACTGTGTACTTTTTGTCATGGGTGAAATGCTGCCTCTCCGTGGTGAGTGGACACGCTCTCTAACTACCAGGTGGCCGGCATGTGAATCGTAAGGTTGTCCGTGGTGTGTGGGGACTGCGCGTGATGGATTCTTGGTGTGCACTTAATAAGATGAAAAACACGCATTCTTTTCATTTGTGAATTGAACGGTAGTTAATTCGTGGTTTAAGACCGTGTTTATTTTAGAGTATCTCATAACGCCTAAAGTTGATGTTAATAAGACTCAAGATTTTTTAAAGCACATTATCTTATTTTCCTTCTTTCCCCATTTCCCAGAGTTGAATAGCTCACAAGTAGAAGTCATGGCTATCCAGGCACATAGTTAAAAACCACCCCGGTGCCCTAACCGGTGTGGCTCAGTGGCTAGAACATTGGCCTGCGGACTGAAGGGTCCCAGGTTCCATTCCGGTCAAAGGCATGTACCTTGGTTGTTGGCCGAAAGGCTTCTGTCCCTGCCTGAGGCCCGGGCGTTCTCCTGCGCGGTGGCTGGGGTCCCAGCATCCTGATGGCCCCGGGGGAAGGGCATCCTCTGTGACCTCGCCGCGGCAGTTCCACGGTGTCCCCTCGGCCACTTTCCCGCAGAGGCACGGTCACGGCGGCCAGCCCCGACTCGAGGGCGGGCAGTGAGTGGTGCTGCCTCTCCCTGCGGGGCCGGGCCTGGTGAGCGGGAGACCAGGAGTCCGGCTGGGCCATTTCCGGAAACAGAGTCTGCCTGGGTCGCTGAGCGGTTTCTAAGTTCATAGCACAGGAGCTCTGGGATGTTCTGGCGCCTGGGTTACTGCAGGAGCATGCGGAGCTGGCCAGCCCTCCCCAGAGGCCTGACCTTCACACGGAGGCCGGAGGACGGGGCTTTGAACTCAGTCCCGGGACGTGGATCGCCTTCCAGCGGGGAACCCGAGCCTGGGTTTGCGTCCGAAGCCTCTGACGGGGCCGGTTGTCTGCAGCCCGCGGGTCACCGAGCCCCGAGGTGTCAGGCACGCTCGGGGAGCCAGGAACACCGCGTCCCTCCTCCTGTGCCATCGCCTTGCTTTCTCTTATGGCGAGAGCCGTGTGACCTGTGCCCCACCCTGCCCCCATTAATGAGAGTTCATCAGTTAGATCTGCCCCCCCTCCCCGGATTTATTTTAACTCCCTTAGGTGGTTCTAGAAAAGTTTTCTATTTCCTCGCAGAGCTTCTTAGCAAGTGAAATATCTTTTTTAAAAAATATATATTTTATTAATTTTTACAAAGAGAAAAGGGAGAGAGATAGAAAGTCAGAAACATCCATGAGAGAGAGACATCGATCAGCCGCCTCCTGCACACCCCACTGTGGAGATGTGCCCGCAAGCAAGGTCCATGCCCCCAGCCGGAATCGAACCCGGGACCTCCCAGTCCACAAGCCGACGCTCTATCCACTGAGCACACCGGTCTCGGCAGCAAGTGAAATATCTTTAAAGTGGAACAAAGGAAACTCGTAGGTCAAAGAGAAAGTTTGTAGGCCAATCATGAGCGCAGAATTTTAAAAATAGACGTGTAGAGAGTGTCATTTGATTGTGTGCAAACCGGAAAGTGTGAGGGAGGGGCCGTGACGTGAAAAGTGATGGTAGCGTATCATTTCGATGGGTAGAGTTCCTCTATAAAATGCTCAATTGCTCCCGGACTCTGTCACTTTAATGACTGTGTCTCAGACTCTTTTTTTTGATCTGCCAAATAAAAATAACAGTCCCTCCAGGAGGTCTCCCTAGGCTGTTGGGGGTACACCGGGGAGAGCAGGTGAGAAGTCTCGGAAACGTGTGCGTGCTCTGCTCGTGGGAAGTTCGGACATTTCTTATTAGGTGGGGGGTGGGGGGGACTCTGACGTGGGGCCATGCCACTGAGAGAGGAGGGGCAGAAGCATAGCTTCCTGAGGGCTTTCCTTTCCTATTTCCCTCCCTTCCTCCCCCCTGCCCCCTCCCTCCCTTCTATCCTTCCTTCCTTTTATCCTTCCTTCCTTCCGTCTCCTCTGTTCTCTTTACCTTCCTCCTGCCCATGTTCCCTCTTCTGTCTTCCGGAGGCCTTGAGTCTTCTGTTGACACCTATAGGTATTGCCGTGTCGGATCAGGTGCTGAGCTGCTGGTGGCAAACAGCGCCTTTACCACGTTTTACAAGGGTTCCCCATCATGCCCAGCCCCAAGCTTACGAGGAACTGGTTTGATGATGACCATCGGCCTGGAGAGGGGGGCAGGGGTGAGGGAGGAGGGTCATTCTCCAAGCTCCGGTAGGTAACTTCCTGCTGTCTACGCCTGAGCAGGATGGGAAATACGGGGCATGTGTCAAGTCCAGGCCTAAGCATTCAGCATCTGCCTTTTTGCCTTGGATTTGGGGCTCTTCTTCAAAATCACCTCTCGTTTTTCTCTGCCACCCGGTGTCTTCAGTATCTTTGCGTGTTTTTCTTGATTGGACCCTTCTGGCTACTCTAGAGGAGAGCTCTTCCTTAAATGCTTCCGGCCCACAGTGAGTGTCTTGTGTGCCCTGTAGGGTGTGCAGTGGGTCAGATTTTTCCAACTAGACCTTCAGGTACCGCCTGAATTTCCAATGCCCCCATTCATATGGAATTGTGTCCCCCCCCCCATTCATACGTTGAAGTCCTAACCCCCAGGACCTCAGACTGTGACTGTGTTTGGAGACCCTAGGCGTGCACATGCACACCAGAGACCTCATGTAAGGACGTGGCAAGAAGGCGGCCGTCTGTAAGCCATGGAGAGAGGCCTCCGAAGAAACCAAACCTATTGGCCCTGTGATCTCTGCAAACTAATGCGCCTCCTGATTTTCGTGCGGATTTGAAAGGCCATGTGTGTGTGATGTGGAGACAGCCAGAAGAAGCAAAGTTAACTTCACATTTGTAGATGAGCTGGTGCTCCAGAGAACCAGTAGGATGTGTGTGTCTATGTCTTTCTAGATCCGTTTCTACCTACCTACGACCTACCTACATAGTCCAAGGAATTCTGGGGCTGGCCAGTCTGAAAGCCATAGGGCAGGCCTGCAGGCTGGAGGCAGGGGAGACTTGAAATTGCTTGGAACCAGGGAAGTTCCAAGTCTGAGGGTAGTCTGGGGCAGAATTCCTTTTTATGGGGCACCTGAGACTTCTATGTCTTCAGCTGATGGATGAGGCCCCCTACCTTATGGAAGGAGACCTGCTTTTCTCAGTCCGCCGATTTAAATGTCCATCCCGTCTGAAAAACACCTGCACAGCAACTTCTAGACTGGTGTTTGAGCAGACAGTGAATTGACACCTAAAACTAACCATCCGGTGGTGATAACGCAACGTGGTAGCCCGGGTTCGCTTTATAGGAAAAGCGGGATTTCAGAAGCTGACTTAGTAAAAGCTAACTGTCAAAGGGTATTATTAATGATGCTGTGCTTGGCCGGAACCGGTTTGGCTCAGTGGATAGAGCGTCAGCCTGCGGACTGAAAAGTCCCAGGTTCGATTCCAGTCAAGGGCATGTACCTTGGTTGCGGGCACATCCCCAGTGGGGGGGCGTGCAGGAGGCAGCTGATCCATGTCTCTCTCTCATCGATGTTTCTAACTTTCCCTTCCTCTTGGTAAAAATTCAATAAAATACATTAAGAAGATTTTAATTAAAAAAAAATAATGCTATGCTTGTATGTGTATCACCTCACCTGATCCTTTCCACGGACCTTTTAATGCAGGAGTGAGTCGAGCACATTCAATCACGATGAATTCATTACCCTTACATTTCTGTTCATGAAACAAACAGTAAGTGTGACACAGACCGGGGACCGGCATTTACACAGTGCTTCCAAGTTTCAACACTTCCGGCTGCGCTCTGTCTACACTTTTTCGGCCTTGGTGTCTTAGTCAGAATATAGAAAACGAATGAGACCCGTCGGTTCATTGGACTCTGAGCTTTGCATTCTAATCCTGCTTCGCTACCGTGGGAATTCCACTAAAAAAAAAACCTAGGCCTGTGGTTGAGGTAACAGTTGAGCTGTGCTTTTCTTCTCTTCCTCCCGCTCCTGTCCATTCAGCCGAGGCTGAGAAGCCTGGCCAGCCGTTGAGCTGAAGCTGCCTCTCCAAGACCACGGCTCTGGGAGAATGGAGATGGGTCTCCACGGTAACGGGTCTCGTGCGGCACCAATGCCCTCCTGTTGAAAGGACCCGCACTTGTTTGCAACGTGTTGGTAACTGTTAAACTCTCCACCCCCAGCCTCATTGGGATTTAAATTAATTCCCACGTTTCATTCCTGCATGGGACTAATGAACACCCTAATTATGTAGAGTGCTTTCAGCCCCTGTAACAAGGGCCCCCTTTCTCTAGAAGGGATGGGAATTTTTTCTTTGGGAGCGAGAGGAAAGGTACTTAGGGGCAGTCTGCAAAAGGATGGAAATCATTTTAGAACGACACCACTAATTATAGAATACACTTTCAATACCTGTGACTTAGAGGTCATGGAAATAAATTCTGTGGGTTTTTTTACAACCCAAATAGCTTTCTAAGTATGTAAGACCTGAATGTAATGAACAATATAGGTTACTGAGAAAAAAAATCTATTGAGAAATACAGTTGAATATTCATTATAGTTGAAGGAAGGAAGGTATTTTGAGCTTGGGAGCCATAGAAGGAATCAGGAAGGGCCCTGGAATGAGAAAGCTTAAGTCCCTGCTAGCGGTTCTCAACCTGGGGGTCACGACAGGGTCACCTGAGACCATCAGGAAACACAGATACAGTGGCACCTCGAGATACGAGTGCCCTAACATATGAGATTTTTGAGATACGAGCCGTCGAGCGAGCAATTTTTGCTTTGAAATACGAGCAACATTTGAGATAGGAGGCATCGCGCGGATCGGCCAGCTGCACACGACCCACCCGTTTACCGCGAGCGTCTCATAGTTTCCCACGCCTCAAGGTGACGGAACGAATTAAACTAGTATCTCGAGGTACCACTGTATTTACATGACGATTCATCACCAGTAGCAAAAGGTCAGTAATGAAGTAGCCACGAAAATGATTTCATGGTTGGGGGTCCCCACCACATGAGGAAGGTTCAGAACTAGGTAAGCCGTTGCTGCTCGGGTGAACGTTGGGGTAAACTGAGTCATCTCAGCTCCTGTGTGGACAGAGGACAGCTGAATGCTGGGCGGCGTTTAGTGAATTCCGGGCAGGCAGGCTGGGGAGTGGCCCGAACGACCAGCAGCCTGACCTTCTGGAAGCCAGGCCTGGCCGGGGTGGTCTGCTGCCCCACAGGCCAGAGGCGGGGGGAGGGGATCAGGTGTGTGCACTCCGCCACCCCTTTTCCGTCCCCTAAAGCCGAGGCCAGGGGAGACCAGGGCCAGGTGACCCTGGAGACGGCTTAGGAGGGCAGAGCGCACGCGGGGCCAGCTCAGGGCCAGCCGGCCTTTTGGGGGTTGCCCGTGCGGCCTACAGCCTGAGGCTCCAGCTCTCAGGGCTGCCCCCTGGCCAGGCGAAGTGGCCGTGGGGTGGGTGGTGGGTGCTCTCTCTACGCCACAGGGAACTGAAGCTGCCGCCCAGGGCCCAGGGCGCAGGGGGAGGGGAGGGTCTTACTCTCCATAAGCAGCCCAAACCCGTGGCCGTGGATCTGAGAGTCTGTGCAGGTCTAGCGGTAGTTATGGCTGTGCAGAACCGCTAATCACCATTGTGAATGGCACCAGGACAGTTCTGCGTGCCTCTACCTTCCACAAGTGCCAGTTTTCCCAAAGCACTTACTCTGCTGCACACAGAAAGTCAGTAATGAGATGTTTGTGATGCGGACAGGGCAGTTGCCTAGAAGGAAATAAATACAGCTGTTTGTGACACTCAGGGCAATTGCCTAGAACAGTGGTTCTCAACCTTCCTAAGGCCGCGACCCTTTAAGTCAGCTCCTCATGGGGTGGTGACCCCCAACCATAAAATTATTTCCGTGGCTACTTCATCGCTGTCATCTTGCTATTGTGATGAACTGTCATGTAAATATCTGATAGGCAGGATGTATTTTCGTTGTTACAAATGGAACATCATTAAAGCATAGGGATGAATCACAAAAACAGTATATAATTATATACTGTGAAATATTTATTTCTAATGACAAATAAATGAAATGTTGTCTTGAATTGTGGTGTAGCATGGACAACAGTCTTCCTAGGACAACAGTAAGCTACATGGCTACCCTTTGCTACACCGAGGAGCGGTGTACTGGTTCCTAAGACCATGGGAAATAGGTGTTTTCCGATGGTCTTAGGCGACCCCTGGGAAAGGGTCATTCGACCCCAAACAGGTCGCGACCCACAGGTTGAGAACCGCTGGCCTGGAAGGAAATAAATACAGATGTTTGTGACACTCAGGGCAATTGCCTGGAAGGAAATAAAGGTACAAAACAAAACGTCACAAGGATCATGAGACTATAATGGGCGCAGGAGCGAGCTATGAGCGGCCGCCTCCCTCGGCCGCTTGCCCTCCGTCTGTTCTGAGCGTCGGAGTGACCTCTCTGTGTTTGGACGCCTCCATGTGGCTTGTGCTTGTGTTTCTAAAACACAAGCTGTTCATGTTAGCGTAGCTGTGCGAAGCGTGTGTTGCTCACGTTAAAAATAGATTGTTTTGTGACACTAAATCTCCAGGATCCTGAGAAATCAAGTTGGGGGAACATGAAATTGAGACTCTGGGGAATCTGAGGCCCAAGCAGGCTAAGGAAGGTCCCCAGAATCACACAGGAACCTGGATTTCACCTCCCTCAACACAGGTCTTGTTCACAGCTCTGTCCTGTGCACAGAAAGTGCCTTGTCAACATCTGCTGAAAAATGAATGAATGAATGAATGAATGGGCCGAGCCAGGGGTCTGAGCCCAGGTCTGGGTCAGTACTGCGATACCCTGTGAAACACGGGCTTTTTACCGTTTTGGAGATGTAGTTGCCGCATTGAACTGTCTCAGATGCTGGAGGCGTCACTTTGAAAGGGTTTCTATGTCGCTGAAACCAGTGTGGCTCAGTGGATAGAGCGTCTGCCTGCGGACTGAAGAGTCCCAGGTTCTATTCCAGTCAAGGGCATCATGTACCTTGGTTGAGGGCACATCCCCTCATTGATGTTTCTAACTCTCCCTCTCTCTTCCTCTCTGTAAAAAATCAATAAAATATATATTTTTTTAAAAGATGTAAATGTCATGATAATAACATTCAAAGAGGGCTGCATTGGAGCAGAGGAGACGGTCTTGGGGGGTGCGGGGTCCTGACAGCCGGCTACTTCCTCAGTGGCTTTCGTAGCAACTTTATATTTAAAAGACACACGGTGCTTTGCCGGCATCTTTCCCTCAGGCACACATTCATTCACTCAGCAAACATGTATTCCGCCCCGGCCATATGTCAGCCCCTCTGCTGGGTGTCTGGGATGCCCGTGTAACAGCCAGAGCCCTGCCCTAGACCTCGCCATCCGTGGGACACCACGGCATGAACACAAGGGACTTTACGGTAGACATGGTCTCCAAGCGACGGACGTCCTGGGTAGCATGCCCTGCAAAACCGAGCTTCCGATCCCTCGCCATCCATGTTTCCCATTGCTCTTTCATCGTTTCAACGTGAAGCACATTCCTTTTCAGCGTGTGTGCGCAGACTGCAGGTTCCTGGCGTTTGTACTAGTTCAGGTCAAAATCCATAGCCCAAGGTCACACAAGATCCGTAGCCCTGGCTCCAGTATTGCTTAACTGGAATTTCCCTCCTTTCGGTGATGTTTGTGGAACTTTCTTGGCACTGGGAAATCTGGCTGATCCATAAACTACTCAGGAGAGACATTCTGGGGGGAGGGGGGCTCTCTTGTCTCCTCCAGCGGGAAATGAATGAGGCTTCACGTAGGGGAACCTCGATGAGTTGTGCTCGGTTCTCCGGATCTGCTGTCCTTTGGGTTTGGCTGTTCTGTTGCTCTTGGGAAATGAGAGACGGTGTGGAGATCCTCTGTGCACATGCTGGTGGGGGGCGGGGGGCTCAGACAGACCCTGGGGGCCCCTCACCTCGTCCTCCTAGAAAACGCCGCCCTCTGCCTTCAGACGCCGGGCAGAACCGGTTCTTGGGACCAGATTTGTCCCCTGTGGGTGGATGCTGGAGTTGGTTTTGGATTCGCTGTTACCGGCTTGTGGAAAGGCTCTAACAGGCCCTTTCTTGAGAACCACAAGAGTTTGGGTATAAATACAGCAGGGCGTCTCTTACCTCAAAGGTATTACCACGTCCAGACGACTTAAAATGAACCTCTGATACCACGAGCCAGCATGCCTGTATACGTGTGTTCTGATTGTTTAAGTGACGTCATGTGTTTCGAGTCTTCCCAGCCCAGCTGCAGCACAGAGAGAAATTCGAAAGGGTATCGATGAGTTGGAGCACTGGAGTCTTCCCTCTGATTTATTTTACTGTATCGATTCATACAAGGCGTCTGCATATCTGCGGCCGGGCATTATGAGGAAGACGAAAGTTTCTGCCATCAAGTACAGTCTGTTTGGGAATTCAGATGTGTTAAAGTGCTGTTCTCTCTCTCTTTTTAATATATTTTACTGATTTTTTACAGAGAGGAAGGGAGAGGGATAGAGAGTTAGAAACATCGATGAGAGAGAGAGACATCGATCAGCCGCCTCCTGCACAACCCCTACTGGGGATGTGCCCACCACCACAGTACATGCCCTTGACTGGAATCGAACCTGGGACCTGTCAGTCTATAGGCCGACGTTCTATCCACTGAGCCAAACCAGTTTCGGCTCTCTCTCTCTCTTTTTGTTGTTGTTTAGTATATTTTATCGATTTTTTACAGAGAGGAGGGGAGAGGGATAGAAAGTTAGAAACATCGATAAGAGAGAAACATCAATCAGCCGCCTCCTGCATTCCCCCTCCTGGGGATGTGCCCTCAAGCAAGGTCCATGCCCTTGACTGGAATCGAACCTGGGACTCCTCAGTCCACAGACCGACGCTCTATCCACTGAACCACGCCGGTTTGGCAGTGCTGTTCTCTCTGACAGATAGGAAGCGAAAGGACTTCTCGGGGCCACTGGGACTTGGCAGGTCCAGGATGTGGGCCCAGGAACGCAGGCCCTTCGCCCTGCCTGACCGCGCCTCTCCGCCAGCAGGCTGGGAACGGGAAACCATAGACTTGGAATGTTGGTGTAAAGCTGTTTTACATTGGAAGGCAGGAGCCACCGGCAAGCTTGCTGGCAGAGAGACGGGACAGTCCCTTGAGAAGCTGCAAAGCAGAAGATGGAAGAATAGCTTGGATTCTGGAGCCGAGTGCTTGCCTCGGGCTGCAGGCTCCCGTGTGGGGGGGCTGGGGTGGCAGGGCCAGAGGGAGCGCCGGGCAGAGTGGACTTTAAGGTTTGAACCTGGATTAACCGTGAGTGCGGGGCGGGGGGGCTGCTAAGAGTAGGAGCCTCTTGCTGGCCACAGACGGCCACAGATGCTGGTGTAGGAGGGAGAGCGAGCCAGAACAGAAGGCAAGAATGTCTCGCCCGCGAGGCCGCTGGCTGGGAGAGGGAAGGGAGGAAACTGGAAGTGGAAAAGCCAGTTCCGAGACGACCCACGTGCCCCAGGTAAACGGTGAGCAGAGGCCGAATGTCCTCCCTCCCGGGCCTCGAAGCCTCTCTCCCGGCACGGTGCCCGGGGCTTGGCAGAGAGACTAAACTGAGGCGCTGGCTGGAGGAGCGGAAGCTCCGTCCCTGCGAGGGGCGCCAGAGGGGCAGCCGGGCAGCGCTGGGTGTGTCCTCAGTCCAGACACAGGAAAGCCAGGCTGAGGCCGTTGAAATGCCTCCTTCCGTGGGGTGGACCCCACCCCAGCTTCCACCTGCAGAACGAACTGATCCCAGAAGGGGGTGTGTGTGTGTGTGTGTGTGTTTGTGTAGGTTTGAGTTCGGATTTTGGCGCAGGGACTAGGGGGCGGCAGAAAATCCAGAGCAAGCAAATCTCACCTACCCCGTTTCCCCGAAAGTAAGACATCCCCCGAAAATAAGACCTACTTCCAGTGTTGCCTCTCACTATAAAGTAAGGCATTCCCCTGAAAATAAGACCTCCCCGATCACCAGGCCTCCCCGGAATAGAAGGTCCCCAAAGCTACCGTCAGGCGTCTGACTCCTGATGTAAAGAGACCTCGCCCTGCCTGAACAGCTCCGGCTGCGCTGCAGCCCATCAGGGAGCTGGTTTGTGATGACAATGACCACCGTCCCGTAGACAGGTCATACATTTCCCTTTTTTTGTTGTTGTTTTGTTGTTGTTGTTGTTGTTCAACAATAAATGTGCACCGTATTCTTCTTCATGGAAAAATAAGACCTCCCCTGAACATAAAAGACCTAGCGCCTCTTTGGGAGCAGACATTAATATAAGACACTGCTGATACTTTTAGTGATTTTTTTTAAAGAATAGTAGTAGTGTCCTCTCTGGACTCTGACAGGACTTTGTTCACGGCGCTGGCCGCGCACGGTCAGATGACAATGTGAGGAGGCATTGTGTGCACTTCTGTCTTCAGAAGCCTCTGAGCTCCTTATTGGACCACCATCACGACCTCTCCATCCTTTGATCTCTGGGGCGTCGCACCGGACCTGTCGGGATAGAGACTAAGCAGACGAGGGCTTGGGTGCCATCGGATGGAGCCCTTATTCTCCCTGGACGGGAAAGTTGGCTTGATCTCTCCCTCCTCCTGGGCCGTGGTTTTTAAACAGTGCGTAATGCTTTCCTGTCGATCAGCGTCATCGGGGAGAGGAATATGGAAGGAGTAGGGAGACTTGAAGTCCATTTGTAGATGGAGACAAAGCATCAGCAGGGAAGGGGTTAATCAGTAGGGGCTCCCAA
The DNA here is from genome assembly GCA_004026805.1 of Lasiurus borealis. NCBI lineage: Eukaryota > Metazoa > Chordata > Mammalia > Chiroptera > Vespertilionidae > Lasiurus > Lasiurus borealis. Next base: position 22,196 of record PVJN01031258.1, read on the forward strand.
GGGAGAAGGGAGAAAAGGAAAGCTGTTGAACCGACCATCTGGCGGGCAGGGGGCCGGGGCCAGGGGCTCAGTGCTGAACTCGACAGATGCCCTGGACCTCCGAGTCCAGGGGGAGATGGGCAGACGGTTAAAGATATGTTAGAACAGCTATTTAAATATATATATATATATAATTGATTTTTTACAGAGAGGAAAGGAGAGGGATAGAGAGCCAGAAACATTGATGAGAGAGAGACATCGATAAGCCGCCTCCTGCAGGCCCGCACTGGGGGTGTGCCCACCACCAAGGTACATGTCTTTGACCAGAATCGAACCTGGGACCCTTCATTCCACAGGCTGACGCTCTATCCACTGAGCCAACCGGTTTTGGCAACATGGTCTCCTTTAATGTGCATCTCAGCCTGACAGCGTATGTTGGTGACACGAACTGATCCATAGACTAGAGGGAGAGTGCGGCCTTCCCGAAGGTGGTCTCCCGGAGAGACCCCTTCAGACAGTCGCTCCAGCGACCCACCCCGCCAGGCCCGTGCTGCTCTGTGCTGCTCGGGGTTTGAGCGTCTTTCCTAAAGGAAGTCAAAGAGCCAACACCGGTGTGCTCAGTGGATAGAGCTTCGGCCTGCAGACTGAAGGGTCCCAGGTTCAATTCCGGTCAAGGGCTTGTACCTTGGTTGCGGGCACATTTCCAGTGTGGGGAGTGCAGGAGGCGGCTGATGGATGTCTCTCTCATTGATGTTTCTGACTCTCTATCCCTCTCCCTTCCTCTCTGTAAAAAATCAATAAAATATATTAAAAAAAAAAAAAAGTGAAAGGAACTCGCCCCCGGCGTGGCTCTGGCCGAGGGGTTGTTTTCGTGGGGTTGACGTGTTCCCACACTCATGGCTGCCCACCCACCAGATGTCTGTGGCCACTGAGTTTCCACTGGGTGTCCGTTCCCGGTGATTAAACCCAAATGAGAGAAGGTGATGCCATGTCTGGCCAGAGGCAGACGGTGCCGGCTGGCCGGCCCCGGCCCTCACCGCATGCCCGGCGTGGCGTCTGCGCCCTCCGAGGAGGCGGGCAGTGCCTCCCGCAGGCAGGGTCCAGGGGCAGCTCCGCAGCCAGCGGGGTGTCATCTGGAAGCGGTTTGAGGAGGAGGAGGCGCCCCGGCCAGCCGCTGAGCGTCTGAGCGTCTCGTGGGTGACGTCTGAGCAGGAAGGCCTGGGGCCCACATGGACGGTGAGGCCGCCTTCCCACAGGCCGGCCGCCCGCCATAGCGGGCACAGGACACGTTTCCGGAGCGGACCAGACGGCTTCCTGGAGCTGCCCGTGTGGCCAGCGTGCGCTGTGGGAATCCCGTCTGTGCAGACAGCCTCCTGGAGAAGCGCCGTGTTCAAGCAGAGGGTTCACTCCGTGTCTGTGCGTGCTTCCTCCACCGCCCTCCGAACGGTGGGGTTTTTTAAAGGAGCGCAGTAGAACGTTTGCAAATTAAAACTGAAGGTGTTATTTACCTCCGAAGGGGTAATGGGCCACCAGTCATAAATTGTAAATATTAAAGATTTATAGAGCTTGGCGAAACCGGTGTGGCTCAGTGGATAGAGCATTGGCCTGCAAAATCAAGGGTCCCAGGTCCGATTCCAGTCAAGGGCATATGTATCTTGGTTGCGGGCACATCCCCCGTAGGGGCAGCTGATCGATGTTTCTAACTCTCTATCCCTCTCTCTTCTTCTCTGTAAAAAAGCAATAAAATATATATTTAAAAAAAAACTCTGGTGTGTGTGTGTGTGTGAATAATACATCACATGCAGAGAAAAGTGCATGAAAGGAAGATCGCGTCTAACAAGTGACCATCTGGGGAGCCATTAACCGGGTCATGAAAGCGGACACAGGACCCTGGAGTATTCCCACGTGGCCTTCCCTGGCCAGATGCCACCCCTCTCCCGGCCCCTCTCGTGGCTGTTAGGGTGACCTTTCCTTTAGAGTTGGGCCATCTGTCATATATCCCCGCACCACATGGGTTCGTTTTCTTGTTTGCATCTTCATATACCTGCCGTCATACTGTGTTCCGCTGTGCCTTTCTTTTTCAGCCACGTCCTTTTCCATGTCCATCTGCGTCGCGTGTGGTTGCGATTGTGCATTTTCATTGCTGGGTGGTGTTCTGTTGCTTCTTCCTGTTGTAATTATCTCCTTTGATTGGCTATTGGATTATCTATAAATGTTGACCAGTATGAGCAGTGCTGTTAGAATTCTCTACGTAGGGTTGCATGTAGGTATACGTTTCCCCAGGGAAATCCAGTATTTATGAAGCTTTGGTGGGAGACAGAATACCTAGCTCCTCAAGAAAAAGCCGGAAGCTTGCTCATACATTCCTTATTTATGGCTCAGGCTGGGAGAACTTTCTTTCAGGGAATTCTGTGGTCAGTCTTTGCATATGAATAATCAAAGCCTTTGCATACGTTCCCTTTGTCCCCAAACTTGTAGTAAGAATCAGGGAGAGAAAGAGATAGAGAGAGAGAGAGAAGGAACCCAAAGGAGCCCAGGACTCCCTTCGGGGTGGGAATCTCCAGGACGGGCCTGGGCGTCTGCATGCCTCGCCAGCACCCGGCCAGCCTGCAGTCTGGGAGACACCGCCCCGCCCTGATGAGTGGACGGGGCTTAGTCATGAAGAGATTCGGAAAAAATGTGCCCGTGATCAGGATCCTGGAAAGTTGGCCCGAGCAAGGTGAAGGGAGCAGGAAGGTGAAGGGAGCGGGATTTATGGAGGCCGTTTAAAAAGCGGGAGTGTTGGAGGCCTAGGGCAGGAGGTGGGGGGGGGGGGGAGAAAGGGAACA
>PVJN01031259.1:0-25002 GCA_004026805.1 Lasiurus borealis
GACTTCAAGCTATACTACAAAGCAACTGTTCTCAAAACAGCCTGGTACTGGCACAAGAACAGACATATAGACCAATGGAATAGAATAGAGAACCCAGATATCCACCCAAACCACTATGCTCAACTAATATTTGACAAAGGAGGCATGAACACTCAATGGAGCCAAGATAGCCTCTTCAATAAATGGTGTTGGGAAAATTAAATTAATCTTTAATTTTATGAATGTATCGACATCTGAGATAATTTTTTAAAGCACTATTCACAGTTTTTTTATATAAAGTTCACACATGCACACACACAGACACACACACTCCACAAGCATAAACATATACCCAGGTATAGGTAGTAACTTAAATAATCAGATTTGTGAAAAATATAATGAAACAATTGCAGAGGTAATTAATGATGTGTTCATTTGCTATAGAAAAAAAAGCTCAGATTGTGTGAAGGAGAAATGTAGTACTAGGGCAAGGATTAGTTCACATAAGAAAGACATGCTTGTCTGTCCAGAATGAGTCTTTCTGCAATCCATAGCTGGAAATCAGGTTATAGTAGTGAAGCATCCATCTTATATAAAAACTGTTGTTTGAAATTTTAACCCTGCTATTTGGCTTCTGTGAATGCTTGCTTGCTTAAATAATAAGGAAAATAAGACTCATTGTCCTTGACTAATGAATGGACACAGAAAATGTGATACATACACAGACTCAAAAAAGAGGAAAATTCTGCAATTTATAACATCATGTTGGAGCTCAGGGTTATTAGGTTAAGTGAAATATACAAGACACAGAAGAGAAATATGATATGACCTCACTTATATGTGGAAATGATATAGAAGCAGAAAATTGAACAGTGGTTACCAGGGCCTAGGGCAGTGGTTCTCAACCTTCCTAATGCCACATCCCTTTAATGCAATGAAAATAATTTTATGGTTGGGGGTCACCACAACATGAGGAACTGCATTAAAGGGATGTGGCATTAGGAAGGTTGAGAACCACTGGCTTAGGGGTTGTGGAAAATGGAGAGATGTTGGTAAGAGGGTACAGGCTTTCAGTTATGTGGAATAAGTTCTAGAATTCTAATATATAGCATGGTGACTATAGGTAGCAATTCCACATTGTATACCTGAAATTGCAAAGAAGATAGAACTTAAATCTTTTCAACACACACACATACAACTATGTAGAGACAATGGATATTTTAAGTAGTTTAATTGTGATTATTTCACATTATACATATGTCAAAACTTTGAGCTGTACACATTAAGTATATGCAATTAAACATTAAATTTAGTGCAGTGATATTGGTTAACAAAAGTATATAGCTTTCTAGTACAATTCTATGAAACACCTGTATATTGCACTATGTGCCCACCACCCTAAGTCAAATCTTCCTCTGTCACTATAAATATAAGAAATTTTTGTGTGTCAAAAATATCTCAATAAAGCTGTTAAAAAAGTGGCAGAGCTATCATTTGGCTTCAGGCAGTCCATCTCCAGATGTCATACTATTAGTGGTCATATTCTACCACCTACCTGGAAGCTAAAATAAGTGCAGTTTAATGTTTCCTGTTTTAGGCCATTTACAAATATGTTTAAAATAAGACATTTGGGAGACACATAGAACTGGTACTTCTAAGCTGAACAACCTCAAGACATTAGTTTATTTCTCTGATCTTAGATTTTTCTTCCTTATATTTCCAATAGGAATATATAACTTCATACTATTTTTGTGAGACAAAATATGATAACCACAAAAAAGTCTTAGACACATACCAGAAGCTATCCCAGAAATTTTAAAACCTTTGCTTCATTTCCAAGTTTTAATTAGACTAAAACTACTTTTGAACCACATAAACCCTTCTGATTTTATTTTCCATAGTAGCTTCTTCTAATCCTGTTTTCCAGCCTTGATTATTCTTTCATTTCCATGTTACTCTACTTCTTTTTTTTTTTCTTATAACTTTTATCTTCAATTATTCATCTGACATGCAAATTACTGTGTGTGTGTTCTGGTGTTAGAGAGTAGACTAAATAAACGTAGGATGGATCATATGGATCATGACATGCCCATTCTGTGTTCATTACATGACCTTCCTCATACACCATTTACCTTAATGTGCTTTCACATTCCTTGAACCTGGCAGTCCAGTTGTAAAATATCTTCTAGTAAATATTTTGAGCCTTCAAGAGATGATATAGAAACATTTAATAGTGTCTTCCTCAGTAAAACCTAAACACATATATGCATGCACGCGTACACACACACACGTTTAGAGATAAGAGAAAGAAAGGGAGCAGGGGAGGGAGAGGGAGAGAGATAATGTAATTCTACAGAGAAAATTGCACTTGATACTATATAAACCAGAATCTTTTCTAGCAGCAGGTCTGATAACTTGGACCTAAAGGAAATCCAGGTGAGCTTAGGTAAATAAAAACAACTTGCAAAGAATAGTCAATGCTCAAAGATATTCAGATTTAGAATGTATTTTTTATTAAGTATTTAATCATGTGAGCCTGCACATCTCTAAGAATAATATAGTGCTAGAAATATAGATTATAATTTGAGTTGTTTGGATATTAAAAATATTCCTTGCCTTCAAACTTTCTCTGAATATTGGTTAACAGGTGTCAATTGTCTTTGAGATAATAAAGTTTTTTTTCTATGAATGGCTAATGAACTATGCTGAGTGAAATGTGAATTCAAAAAGCTGAAATGATAGATTCTGAGCAGCAGTTAAATGACCAGAATTTTAACGAGGAAAGAGAGAGAACACTGAGAGGAAGGAATAAAATGACAGCTGAAATGGAAGAACACTGGTGGTGAATTATTTCTCCTTCCTCTCCTTGATCCTGCCTGAATGTGTGATGGCAGCAAATATATTTTGTTTTTATTGTATAGGTAGAAGATTGGGTGCAGTTAAAGGTAAATACAGGGATCTTTTCTGAATTTTATAGACTAGTATGTTTTGAGATTATGAAAGCAATAAATTCAAGAAGTTCTCTATTGAGGGTGTGACAGGATGCTGTAAAGGGGCAGGAAGACGCTGACAGGTAATTGATGCTTAGCTGCATAGCCAATTTCAAATAAGAAGAAATCATTATCAAAACTTTTGGTAAAAAGTGACAAAGTATTGATTAAGTATAAAAGTCGTTCATAGATTACCAAGAAAGTGAGAAAACCCAAATGAAAGGACAAATAAGCTTCCTGCTGTAACCACTATCATGATCACTATTCCCTTCCCCCGTAAAGTTGGCTCAAGAATTAATTAAACCAAAGACCCTAGTCAAGGCCACTATAAAATCAAATAGAAGTATCTCAAAACTTGAATCTCTATTTACCTTATCTTTATTTACACGCTCTTGTTGTTGGTAATAATGGTGATGATAATTTCAATGATTGAATATTTTACTTATATACTGTTATGTCACTGAAGTTATTTATTTTAACAATTCAACAAACATTTACTGATTATTATAAATGGTAGTCTACTGATTATTGGTTAAATGAATGATAGCTTGTAATTGACAAGTGACAGAACAAGGGCAAAATAATTGAAATGTTTATTGAGCCCCCTCTATGAACTGGGTGACATGCACTTTATCTAGTTAATTCTCACAACAGTGTTGGGAGATCGATGTATTACTCATCAGAATATGATGATCTGAGAAAAAATAGTACTTGCCAAAAATCATACATTTAAGGGAGAGATGACTAGATTTCAAAATTAAATTTGTGAAACTGCTTCTTAATATTTCAAAGCAGAATGTATGATAGTCTCTGTATTTAAGGAATTTAGGATCCTGCAAATTAAGGATGTATATAGCTTACTTTAGCGTAGATTAAAAATTGACATATTGGGGTCAGTGAGACCCTCTGTTTTAAATACCAATAGTATCACCTATTCATTCAGTATAGGCTATGCACCAGGAACTGGTCAAAGTACATAACATTTTGCTAAGTGCATTGCTAAGTGAGATTTATGTGGTTTTATATCTTGATACTGTTATGTCTTAGGTCAATGGTGTTGGCCTAATTAACATCTCTATAACTCACTTTGCTCTTCTGTGAAATTGGTTTACAATTAATATTTACTCTTGGTCTTATTATGAGAATTAAATAAGTTTAAGCCTATAACATGTTTAGAAGAATGTAAGGCACAAAGGAATGCTCAAATTGTAAGCTAATATAAGAATTATTAGAGCTACTACTAGTGTAGTTAAAAAAATGTACAGAGGCCATATGATTATTCATAACAAAGCTAGAATATAAATTTAAGCAATTTCATTTCATTTTCTCATGCTCAAGGTTTTTCAAATCTTTACTTTTAACAATTTTGGAGTCTGAGAGTTATGTGAAATCTTAACTGAAACATATTGTACAAATCATTAAGACTAACTTGCTCATTTTTTAAGTCAATAACACTTTAATGAGTAGAATCCATCATAACAACATCTCTTTATTACATGGGTTCAAATACTAGTACACAGCAGACCAATCATGTTCCCTGATATTTAACAATCACATTTAGTCAAATCACATTTCGTGCACCCTCAACTGTAATTCCAAGGGGCTTCCTTTGAATTCCCTTTGCAAAGTCTTACACAAAGAAGAGGCTAAGACCAGAAAGAAAGACTGCTGTTAGCAGTTTTATTTCATCATCTTCATCATCATCGATAAACATGCAGTTTCTTCCTTCAATGTACATGGCATTGTGCAATGGGTGCCACACTCTGCCTATGGTACAAAGATTATGAATACAATACACCAATGCAAAGTTGAAGCCATTAAAAAGAGTTTAATAACAACTAGGCAATAATTGACTCTAGCTTGCTGATGGAATCTATGAGATTTAGAAACGACACACAGACTCAAAGTTACAGTCCACGCTTTGCTTGAGAAGGGGTGACAGAGGAACTTTTTATGCGCTGCTGAAGGGTTTTCTAAGTTGTTCCAAGTTTAGTTTCTTTCTGCTATTATCTTTAAATACTGCAAAGCATTGTGGGTGGTGTCACTGTGCATAACCACAGGAGATCCCAGAGCCACGGCAGACTATGATGGGTCTGGGGAGAGTTCAGTGAGACATTGATACTGAATTCCGAAGAACTCAGTTCTACTGTATCCAAATATATTATATTGAAACCTTGTCCCTTGGTGATTTCACTAAGCAGTTGGTTATAATCTGTATTGAGACTACTGAGGAGGGTTCTTTTTAGTAGGTTGGTCTTTTCACCTGGAGAATTCTTTAAGAATGCCAAGTACACCCTAAAGAATGTCCTGCTACATTTGCCAAAGAAATGTAATTCTCTGCATAAATATTACAGAATTTGTTAAGAAAAATTTCAGCAGCATTTTTCTTGGCTTGTCTTTTTGATGGCCCCTTCCCAGTTTTCATAAAATGACTCTACCCTGCAGATTGCCAAATATTCTTTCTTATGAGTAGGTCCTCCCTCCTGGGGAAGGGTGTATTTAGTAATGATGAATAACCACGATGAATAGCCAATTCCTATAATCAACCAATAGGATGAAGCTGATTCATTGATTGTTTGGAAGGGTCAATCATTATGGGGTCAGGCAATGCAAAAGGAATAGTTGCATTGGCTTTTGAAATGTTTATGGCAGCCTCTGCAGCCCTATGTTTTGCGAGTCTTTTACTTGTACCTTTACCTGTGCAGGTTATGTCACCGGTGGTTACTCTGAAGGTGAAACTGGGCATGTGGATTTGCATATCGGATCTTTCGTATTCAGACACCAGGAAATTCTGGGTTTTCATGCCGTATTCATGTAATACCTGAATCGGTGTTTTATCTAGATTAGCTGTAATCATCTTCCTCAAACAAAAGGTTTCGAGGTGCTCCTGGATTGATTTATTATCTCATTTTGTCACCTGAATATCAACATTGGAATGCCTGAAATGGTTCAAGGACAATAGCTTTAGAAGTTACCTGGTTTTACATAAAATAATTAGAAAAAAAAAGGAAACAATTAGGTGAAAAAGTGCTATTGTTAACATAAATTTACTCTGTTGCTTTTACTATGTTTTTATGTAAGAACTCAGAATCTAGACTCAGAAAACTCTGGTTTCAATATATACTTGATCAGAAAAGCCTCACCTAATTTTTACCTAAGGTATTATTTCTCTTGCATGCGCTTCAAACTAAACTTAATACCATATTTGCTTATCCAATGTTTTATTTATTTATTTTTTCAAAATTCTTCATCCAGTTTTGAATTTGAAACTCATAACGCTCTAATTTACTTAGGGGAAAAAGTATTTCTCTCCATTTTAGATAACAAAAAGTGTTGAAGGATATAAAGATAGGAGCTCCTAATTAAAATGGATGACTGCCTCATTCTCTATGGTTGAGAAGCCAGAAATACAGGCAGTAGTTTCTGGGGAACAGGAGGGGAGAACAATTCAGGTGGTTATTTCCATGCACATGATTTAAATAATGGTTTTATTTATGTCCATGCATATGAACAAACAATTACTTTAAGAGTAAAAATTAGACCAGCTTTTAAAACATTATTTTTAAGTAGTGTTTATTTGTTTGTAAATAAGGGAGTACTGTATTTACAGACTATAATTGGAGGCATGAGCCCTTATTTTTCAATGCCATCTCTATAAGCTAATTCTAAATCTTAAAATTCCACCATAGAAATAAATTTGTTTTAAAGACCCATTACAAAGGAATTTTTAATCAAAAGGTGACACAATAACTTAAATCTGTCAAATAGTAAGGAGGAGAGAATTTGAAACTTAATAAGATTAGGGCAGAAGGCATAGCTCGCATTTTAAGAAAAGTTGGTGAGTATTAATGATAAAATTTTGTGTCAAAATTTATAGTAAAGAGAATTGGACCATGTGGTCACCAGATTACTGACTTAGTAACACTAACACTGAGGTAAAATAGCAATGAATACAGCTATAATTAATAAGTTAATGGTCATTTATTGATTTGCTTGAGCTTCATTTCTGTGACAAAGTTCAAGCATGTGTCCTCATTTCATAGATGAGTTAAATTAAATTCAAAGAAATAAAGTAACTGGTACCCAAATTCTCACACTGCTATAATTAGTAATAGAACCTAAGTCCCATCTGTTTGTCTTCATATAAAACTTTCCCACAAACTTTTTTTTTATGAATTATGCAGTGTCAAGATTCTTTATGGGTTTTGGCAAAAGGCATTGATTGGACAAATATAGAACAAAAATTCATACTTTGATTCAAACCACTGAGAAGAAATTGACTTGTAAAATCTGATATACTGAGTCAAGAGCAAAACCATGAAGAAATGACTATGTCTGCTTCTCTCTCTCTCTCCCCCCTCTCTACATCTTGTATGCATTTCTTTTTTAAAAAATTTCTTTATTGATTAAGGTATTACCAACGGGGAAGGGAGGGCATGTTTATTTCTCTTTTAAAATTTTAGCTATTGCTTTATTCTGTGGTTCTTTTAAGTATGTGGTTATTATTGACGTCCCTATAGAAAAAGCTATGGTTCTATTATACAATATCAGCATTGTACCATCATGAGTCACTAAGATAAAGAAAACAGGCAATCAAAAAATTATTCAAGCCAATTGCATGGGGCCTTTATAGAGTATTTGTCTTCCACTATGTAAATGTAGATGTATCACTATGTGAATATTTGTTTCTATACCATTAAACAAAATCTTTGTGTGACTAATACTTCATCTTTAACAAATATGAGTTTGAAAATTACTAGCTTATTTTTTAATGTTAACTTTACCAGATCTCTTTGTTTTTGAATTTCTCAAATACATAGGACAGTGTTGGGTTTAACTTTGTTATTAAATCTAGTAATGTAATTAAATGTTCTGTTTCAATTCTGTAATATTTGTAAAACTTGACACCTTACATCTTATAAATGCATATATATGTATATATATATATATATATATATATATATATATATATATATAAAAGCCGCCTGCCCACACACATGTGTGTGTGATATAAATAGGTAAATGAATTTTCATTTTTAGTTTGCTCTTTGCTTTTAAAAAGGCTTGTATCTTTGAAGATATTTTTATACTAATATCTGTATATATTTTAAATATATATTTTTTATTTGTATATTTACTTATTATAAGTGTATTGAAATAAGCTGTTAATATGCTTTATTTCCCAAACTAAGTGGCTGTGTAAGTGACCAAGAGCTAACAGTGCTACACATTATTTGTAGTTCAAAATTAATAAATGGAAAAACAAAGATAAACATTAAAGGTGTCTATGCTTGAATGTGGTCAAGTAATTTACCATCTTTGAACATTTGTCCTATTTTTCTTGAAAGGAAGGGGTGTGGAATAAATATGTTAAAACTGTGAACATTTTGGTTTTTGTTGCTCTCTTTACAGCAATCGAAAGGCTGAGAGGTGCATCTTGATTCAAATTATGGTGTCTCCCTGCCATCTAGTGGTTATGTTATTTGTATGACTTGCAAAGGAAAGACCAATTTAGACTTTCTTCTATGATTTTTGCAGAGGGATTTTGTAGTGGATTGTTTGAAGAACAATATAATTACTATGTAATTCTGTTGAGAATAGGCCACAAATAGATGAGGGCCTAAGCTGAAATACTGGGAGAAATTCATACCAACATTTTTTCTCATTACATCAATCTAAAATAAATGAAAACAACAAAAAGTTGTCACTTGTTGAAATAATATTAGAATGGAAATGAAGAAATCCATGTCAAGTTTAACTTTACTCTTTAATCCTTTTTGAAATATGTGCCACACAGGAGCCCAGCTTAGATCATGAAAAGATAAAGGAAGTTAATCTCATGAATTGAGTGTTATCCTAGATATAGAGCTCTAGTCCTGGGTACACACCTTACACTTTCCATTCTCAAAGGTATTGCTAACTTTATCTCTGTATGTATCTCTGTTTCTGGCTCTATCTATCGATTTGTCTATCTATCAATCATATATCTATCATCTATCATCATCATCTATCCATCCATCACCTATTATCATCTGGATTTGAGAGGCTATTTCAAATTACATTTCTTGCTATATTTTTATACTTCTATATGTTTGCAAGAATGGTCTCCTTTATACAAAAGAATTAATAAAGCTTGAATTAAACAAAATCCTTATTGGTTAGCAAGGATAGAGTATGCCTATTTAATCCTATATAATGAAGAGCTAATATGCAAATGGTCCTCACGCCATAAGGCTCAGATACTCAATACTGGGGAGAGAGGCATGGGGACCAGTCAGGCACAAATGAGCTTGGGAAAGGAATGGGAATCAACCAGGCTGCAGCCCGAGAGAGGGATAAGCTGTCCTCCCTGAGGTCCTGGGCACCAGTGGCTGTGCCTGTGGCACAGCAGAGAGACAAGCTGCCTGCCCCGCAGGCCTGGGTGCCAGCAGCTGTGCCTGCAGCTCGAGAGAGGGACAATCTGCATGCCTCACAGTTCCTGTGGTGCTAGGCTCCAGTGTCTGTGCCTGTGTCCTGGGAGAGGGACAAGCCACCCCCGCCAAAGTCCTGGCTGCCAGAGCTCATGGCTGTGGCCTGGGCAAAGCCGCCTGCCCACAGTTCCCTGCAGCTGCAGCTGGCCAGAGGGATTAAAGCCTGGTCCAGGGTGCCTGTGACTGGTCAGAGGAGGGAATCCTGGGTCCTGGGTGTGGGGTGAAGCAGAGGTGGTTAGGAGTGATCAGGCAGGCAGGCCGAGGTGGTTCGGAGCCATCAGGCAATCAGAGGTGGTTATGGGCGATCAGGCAGACAGGCAGGCAAGTGGTTAGGAGCTAGTGATCCTGGATTGTGAGAGGTAGTCCAACTTCCCCTGAGGGGTCCTGGATTGCGGAGGGTGCAGGCTGGGCTAAGGCACTCCCTCCCACATACCCCATGCATAAATTTTGTGCACCAGGCCTCCAGTTACTATAATAATTACTATAATAATTACTTTTATAGGATGGGCAACGTGTCAGATGTGAATACATTCACATCAACCAACCTGTCAGATGTGAATATATTCTGTTTTATTTTTATTTTTTTAAATCTTGGAAATTTTTATTTGCCAGCATTGTATTAACTCATAATGTAGCCATCAGAAATTATTTGGCTGTATATTGCTTTCAAAAAGCAGTAAGAAGTAGCTATTTAGAAAAAGGGGATACATCAGGTAGGAAACATTATTCGAAATGAGAGTCCCATCACATGGAAATATGTGGTCAAAGGTTAGACTCATAAACATCAAACAGGCTCTATTCAAATGAGAGCTCTCCATTTCTTTGAGAAGAATCTTCTCTCTCAGGCTCTTCCCTATACACTTCATAATGAACAGAGAGCTTATTTCTTTGTAAGTGGAGGTATGACACATCGCTATGTAATGGCGAGAAGCTGGGATAGGGTTTGACCTCTGAGTCCAGTTATTTTTAAGGAAATGGTTCCAGCCAGGAGAGAGGAAGCTTGGGGAGGGCAAGGCAAACCATGGAGGGAAGGGAACGCGAGGAGGCTGCTACCCACTTTATCACATGGAGCGCCAAAGGGATCTCCCTGCCCACCCCCCCCTCACACCGTTGAAAAGTTTAATGAGAAAGGAGCCTGGATTGTTCATAAAATAATGCTGTTTTTTCACTTTGTTTTATTTTTTAAAGTGCAGCTCTTCAAGAATTTCATTTTTTAAAAATCACCTTTCATAGCAGGTGAGTTCACTGTTCTGCTCATTTTTTTTAACCCATGCTTCTGATCCTCATCATGCCCTTGTCTGGGTTGCCAGCTCTCAATCAATGGCAAAACCTGGAAGAGGTGTGCCTGGCCTGTGGGAGTAAGGCCTTTGATGGCAGGTGTTCTTCCATCATCTTTCTCAGGTGCTGGCTTCCAGGAATCATGATTTGTCTCAACTCAGAGCCATGCTCCATTGAAAGGATCTAGAGGCCAAATGCCCGCCTGGGCACTTCTGTTCCCTGTGATGACCACTCCTGTCCCGAGGGACAGGCCACCAACAATGTCATACACATGGTTAATAAGTGGAGTATTGGCCAGTTTGTCTACAGAGACTTCAAAGTTTTCTGATTGGCCCAGGGTCTCAGGAGCCTTGAGGCACAAAACTGGTGCAAGTGCTGTGGGTTGTAGGCCAGGCTGAGGTTCAATATGGCGAATGTGCCTCGGATCTCATGGGTGTAGGGTTGGGGTAAGGGAGCCTTCCAGTTCCCCCACCTTCTTTCCCATCACTGCATGGACCCACTTGGGGACCTTATCTGTGGGCCAGGAGAGTGTAAACTGCGGCCTCCAGAGAGTTAAGAAGATGATTTTCGGTAGCCACATTCTGGGTTCTGAGAAGCATGAAGATAATTTAAAAACAACAGATGTTTTGAGAAGACCAAAAATGAAGTTCTCTTATTGAGAGCTTTGACTGACATGAGGGTTACTAGTAGTTACAGGTGATGGAAAATGCAGTTTTATTGTTCCTGTTTTCTTTCTCAGGAGGTACCCCCTTCTTTTTACTTACACTGAAGTTTATATCTGTATGGCCCTTTCTTATGTCCCATTGGTGAAACTGAGCAAACCAGGGGTTCTAGGAGTTTTGTGGATTCTGTGGAGAGGAAGTTATATTTTGTTGTTGTTTTGAAATTGTTTTTTCCGTGTTTTTTAAAGTAATGGAATGAATTCTTTCCCTTGAAGACACAGAAAACAAAACAAGGCCAACCTTTCACATTTTAACCTTGAAATGTTTGTAGACATTACTGAGAGTTCTCTTTTGTTTTTCGTCTGTATTAGAGACATCTTCAGGTGCTTGCTTAAGTTATGAGATGCTAGATGCTGTAGTTCTCATATATAATATCACTGTTGATTACTTGACATTGCAAGGTACTTGTACAATTATTAGTTATCAGAACCTTTGGCTTACCCACAATGAAAGACTGTCACCAATAAAAGGCTCCCTTCTGAACTAACATGAGGATGGGAGTTACCTCTTTCTGTCTGCATAAACAATTTATGCAGCAACATTAAATGTTGTGATTATAATATTAGAACCAAATTTCATTCCCAATATCTATACCTTTTTACAACCACAACCTGTTCATTATTCCACACTTTTCCTTTTGGCACAAAACCATTATTACAGGATTCAACAAGCAACACAAATCCCAACTTCATTCCTTACAAACTTTGGCTCCTCTGACCCTCTAACCTTATCTTGTACTGCTACCTGCATAAAACCCACTTCTAATTGGTAAAAATATGAACATAAATTCCTAGTTTGGTCCATAATATCTTCTCTGCTTAAAAAGTTTTTTTCCCCAGAAGTAGGATCCTTAGTCAAATGGCAGTTCCATTTTTAATCGGGAAGAAACTCCATGTGGCTTTCCATAGTGGCCGCACCAGTCTGTATTCCCACCAGCAGTGTACTAGAAAGACAGATATCACATGATCTATCTTATATGTGGAACCTAATGAACACAGTAAACTGATTAATAAAATAGAACTAGAGAACAGAAACATGGAACAGACTGATGAATCTCAGGGAGAAGGGATGGCAGAAGAGATTAATAATTTTTATGCATATATGCATTGCTCATGAACACAGACAATAGAGTGATGAAGGCCTGGGGCAGGGAGGGAATCAGGTCGTGAGGGCTAAGGGGAAGACATCTATAATCCTCTCAACAATAAAAAAGTCTTTTGTTTTTCTTCCTTGTTCCTATAATCTATCTTTGTATAGTCTGGCCCCAAATTCAAAGTCATATTATGATTTTGCTAATGAGGAAAAATCTTTGAAATAATTCCATGATCTCAAGAGAAGTACTCTTAATATGCTTGACAAGAGTTTAAGTAAAAAACTAAACAAAACAAATAAAACAATTTATGCATAGTGACAATGCAGAAAAGTGAAATATATTTTAAAGCAAATTATTGTTTCTCCCACTATACTATAATTATGTTACAGTGATCACATTGTGAGCCATATTCCTGTATCACTACTCAAAGGACATCTGCCTACTGAACTGGAAATAATTTTGGACCTTGAACAATCAAGTAATCAATTTGCTTTGCATGAGTTGACACACTATGAGTTACAAATCAAATCTTGTCTACTATCTTTTTATAAATTAAATGTTATTGGAACAGAGCCATGCCTATTGATGTATTGCCTAGAGCTGCAGGCACGCTGAGACATACAAAATTAAAGAGTTAGGATGGAGACTATATGGCTTGCAAAGCCTAAAGTATTTACTAGATGAATCTTTACAGTAAAAGTTTGCTGACACCTTTCTATTATATCAAGTAAGGAAATTGACATATTTATATATTAAGATATGATTGATTCTTAAACAATATATATGTTATTTTTCCTTTTTTAATGTTATATTTTTTTATTTCTTCAACTATTTACATTTTCATTGTTCTTACAATTTCAATTTGAATAATTTTAAAAAAGACTTTTGATACAATTAGACATTTCTGAAATGAAATACACTCAGGTCATGCTTCCATATTTTTATAAAAGCAAATTTTTAATAATAATAAATGAAGGTACCAATATGAGTTTTATTCATACAGGTAGGAGGTAGCCAAAGCTCACCCTGGGCGGATGCTAATGAATGTCCTTTCTTTTTCCCTCCCCTCCCCTCCCCTCCCCTCCCCTCCTCTCCCTTTTCCTTCCCTCCCTCTTTCTTTCCCACCGTTCTTTCTTTTTCATTTTTGCTGCAAAAAGCTTTATTGTTTTATTTGGTCCATTGCATGGAAGAGGGCTCCAGGGTGGTTAAAAGAATGACATAGTTTCAGGAAGAGACTCAGGAAAAAGCCAGACACCAGGGGATGTAGAGGGGCCCCTCAAAGGCCTCTGGGCTTCAAAGGCTCCTAGTCACGCTTGAGAGTGAGCCTTTTAAAGGGATATTCACCCAGCCCAGCCTGAGGTGGGCAGCCTGCAGAGGTGAGTCAGGTGTCGCCCATCTTCTTGATGAGTTTCACCTCCTCACCCAGGAAGTGGTTCTCGGGAAGTCACGGAATTAAGGGTTTGTGTGGGTAGAACCCGAGGCTCACAGCTCCAGAAGGGCCTCATTCAGGTTCCTCACCAAGGCCAGGGCTACTTCCCTGGAGTCCTGGGTTTTGCCCACTCATCCTGGGAAGGTTTTAGCAACTCCTGGAACAAAATGCGGCCACCTCACGTGTTTTGCAGCTTTAAGAGATGCTCAGCGCCCTTGCTTTTCTCCACCAACTCATGGAAGAAGTGGCCTACACTCTCGAGAGCCACAACTTCATGGTCAAAATAGAAGCCCCGAGAGAGGTAAGTGTGGGTGGCCTGCAGATGCAGGTTGACCCGGCAGTTGACGGCAGCCTCCACCTGGGTGGAATAATTCGGATGAGTTTGGGAGCTCATGGTTGTTTGGCAATAAGGAGTTAAGGCAGAAAAAAAATGGTGTGTTTGCTGGTCTCAGTGGTGATTCTGAAGGTGGTGACTAGATAAGCCCCAAGAGAGTGGCTGGAGCTGAAGGAGTGTCCCTGGGAATTGTTCTGTCCAAACATTGTTGAAGCAAGAGACAGATTCGTAACTATGGAGGGCACTTGAATGCCTTTATTTTGGGGCCTCACGGTTAGTATCACCCAAAGTGATGACTGCTTCTTGTTTTTACATATGGCTGTTAGCTACCATGGGACAGTGACAATTAAAAGCAATAGGACCTACAGGTGTTTCTCTGTAATTATCCAGTTGTGGAGTATTTGCATGTCATTTGTTGATTTGTTGATGCCAGCTATTCTGACAGGTGTGAGATGGTACCTCATAGTTGTTTTGATTTGCATTTCTCAGATGGTTATTGACTTTGAGCATGTTTTCTTGTCTCTTGGCAGAGGTCTTCCGCATGTTCTCTTTGGAAAAGTGCCTATTTAGGTCCTTTGCCTATTTTTTGATTGGATTGTTTATCTGCCTTTTGTTAAGTTGTATGAGTTCCCTGTAAATTTTGGAGATTAAACCCTTTTTAGAGATAACATTCATATATGTTCTCCCATGCAGTGGGTTTTCTTGTTGTTTGGTTGATGGTTTCTTTTGCTGTGCAGAAGCTTTTTATTGTGATGTAGTCCCATTTGTTTATTTTCTCCTTAGTTTCCATTGCCCTAGGGCAGTGGTTCTCAACCTTCCTAAAGCCGCAACCCTTTAATACAGTTCTTTATGCTGTGGTGATCCCCAACCATAAAATTATTTTTGTCGCCTCTTCATAACTGTAATTTGCTACTGTTATGAATCTTAATGTAAATATCTGTGTTTCCTGATGGTCTTAGGAGACCCTGCTAGCTGTTCTCGACCCACAGGTTGAGAACCGCTGCCCTAGGGGCTGTACCGGTAAAGATATTCCTACAACAAATGTCTGCTATATTGCTGCCTATGGCTTCTAAGATTTTAATGTTTCCCATCTTACGTTTGCTGTTTAAGTCCTTTATCCAATAAGTATTATTTTTCAATGTCACTTATAAACGTAAGCAGTGAGTTGTATTGTGCTCATATTTAGAAGAGAAATGCAAACTGTACTATTTAAAGAAAATTGTTTTCATGGAAAATGAAGCTCACAATATAGTGTTAAGGAAAGGATAGTAGGCAGTATAACAACGGTGTGATACTTATTGTATAAGTTTTATATCAAGGTACACAGTAATAAATATATTACAGTGTAGAGAGGTAAAACCAGAAATACAACCAGGGTTAAGAATAGTTCTCTCTAAACTTGGGACCAGTAGTTGACTTTCCTTTTGTACATTTCTGAGTTTTATAGGTATTTAAAGAAAAATGTTTTAATTCTGGTTTAACATTAAGAGATTGATAAGTTAAAGACGATGACGAAATTATTCCCAATCTTTAGAAAAATTATGTGCAACCAAAACATCACATCAGACATTACTTCATCTAACTGCTCTCTCTGTGGTCTCCAAGGCAATACCTCCGTGATATTCTCCAGGGTTAACAGCCTTAAGGTCTGGGTGGCATATAAGCGTAACACTGATCGTTGCTAGTTTTCTTCTTTCCTTTTCTCTCTGTCATCTCTAAGTGTATTTATAATAGATTAGAGGAAATATGATTTCCCTTAAATATTTAAAACACATTCTAGACCCCTGTTAATATTATTACAGGTTTGTTACCATATATATATATATATATATATATATATATATATATATTTAAAAGTTGAATTCTCAGCAAGAACTTCCTTAGAATTCGTTAATTTTAGCAAAGCAGCTTTAGCAAATGAATAAGCCAAATTCCTCTGCACTCAGGTGAGTGTATTCAATCTTAATTTATTTCAGTTTAGAAAGAAGATAATGTACCCCAGTAACTTTTACAGGAGGCAAACATGTGTGGCAATCTAACTGCCAGGATACCTACTTAGCCAACTGGAAGTACTTTCCCCCCTAAATGTCCTTATATTTCATGCTACATCAAGAATATTAGGTCCCATGGGGTTTTACAATGAGAACTTCTTTTGTAGGACTCAAGATATGTCTCTGTCCATTGTGAGTTTACAGAGTGGTCCTGATTTAATAAGCAAGTCTAACTCCTTTAGAATTATTATAAGCTTTTACCCTAAAGGGAAATTTAGAAATAGCTCTAGCAATAATAGAGAGAAAAAGAGAAAAAATTGTAACAATCACTGTCTTTGTCATTAATTTCTTTTTGAGTTCTAACTTCTTGTTAAATTGGTTAGACGAGGAAGAGATAGAAACTTATGATATGTATTTCCTTCAAGACAAGCATTTTAACTGAACTCATATTCAGTTAAAAAGCTAGACTAGTCCTTCTCATGATGCTTATTGTCACTGAGGATACCGAGTCTGAGCATTTAAAATATAATAGAAAACTGTTATACTTCTTCCTTTCTCAACTACTTTCTTTTATTATTTCACCTGCACAAATATCATATTCACTCTAGAATTGTGATATTATCAAATTTAGCTTCTGAAATAATATAGCAAATGAAAACAAGTATTTTCCAAAACATTTTATATATTCACTAGATCTCTCTACATTTGCTCATTTTAACTTGCCTTATCCAAATTTTGCTTCTCATTCCTCCGAGTCAACTTTTCTGTTCAGTCCACAGGAACCAAGAAAACCAGAGGGCTGGACATGACTTTCATCCTTTTGGGTTTCTCAGAATATCCAGATCTCCAAGTGCCCCTGTTCTTGTTATTCTTAGCCATCTACACAGTCACTGTGCTCGGGAACCTGGGCATGATTCTGGTTATCAAGATCAATCCCAAACTCCACACCCCCATGTACTACTTTCTCAGCCATTTGTCTTTGGTTGATTTCTGTTACTCTACAGTCATTACACCCAAATATTAGAAAACTTGATTGTGGAAGACAGAACCATCTCCTTCACAGGAAGCATCACACAGTTCTTCTTTGCCTGCATATTTATGTTGACAAACATTCATGTGGGCAGTGATGGCTTATGACCTATTTGTGTAACCCTCTAGAGATGAAAAGTACATCATAGGGAATATAGTCAATAATATTCTAATAACTATGTATTGTGTCAGATGAGTGCAAGATTTATCAGGATGATCACTTAGTAAGTTATGAGTACAGCTCTGGCTGACACCTAATTTGTACCCTAATGACTCTCTCTGTAGTCCAGAAAGCCCAGACAAGTGGTGCCCAGACTGCTGTTCTACAGAATTGTGATATAAAATATGTGTATTGTTTAAGCCACTGAGTAGATGGTAATTTGTCAGGTAGCATAGAAAACTCATATACCAGGTAACATAGAGAGTTGCTAGCTTTGAGTCACCCTAGTGCACAAATTGGGTCCTGACCTGGTCCAGGGTGTAGAGGTTACAGTGATGAGGAACAGATGCAGTGTGGAACTCAAGCCAGTCCTATGGGGGGAGTAACAATGCAGACCCACTAGGTCATTGCAATAAATAATTCTATTCCCCATGAAAAATAGCCTCTGTTGATCTTAGACGAGAGAGGAATCACGTGGGGTGGGGTGCTTGAAGAAAAAGGTGATGAGATTAGTTGAAGAACATGTATGCGTATTATAGAGACACAGATAATAATGTGGTGAGGGCCAGAGTGAAGGGTGCTTGGGGGTTGGGTGGAGGAGGGCAAAGGGGGATGGGGATATTTGTAATAGTGTCAACAATAAAAATAAAGTAAGAAAATAGGTTCTGTTGTGTTAAGGGGTCCTGGAAGAGAGTGTGGCAATGGTGAGTTGGGGTTAAAGGCCCAGGGAAAATTTACAATCTAATTGGGTGGTTTTTGGGCAGAGTGCACCAATGGATTGGTTGGTACCCAGTGGGTTTAGAGAGCTAAACATGCTTCTAAAATATATTTCTTCATTTTAAAGATGGTACAGTCATAAAAAGATTACATTATTCAATTAGTTTGAAAGGGTAGATTGCTCATATATGGAAGATAACACATTAATTTCAAAAAAATAATGTTTCCAAGAACAATAATGATGATTTTATGTGAAATGAAAAAGGCATAATAAAAGTTATATTATTTATTCACACACACACATTATTCATAAAAAAGGTAGAAAAATCACACAGCACATGTTAACAGCAATGATCTCTTAATAGTTGCATTTAAGCTTATTTTTCCACTTGCAGTTTACTCCAGTGACCCTATTTTCTACATCAATTTGTATATTTTATATAATTACATTTGAAAACAAATTTGTAAAGTAAGCTTGATAAAGCATCATCTCCAGTGATTTAGAAGAAATTGCATTCTTATATAAAAGACATATAGGAGAGCATTCAATCTAATTTGTGAGTTTGTGATATAAAAAGAAATAGTTCATTAAAGATTCTCTAGGGTCAAAATCCCCAAGGTCATGGAAGTATACATAAGCCCTACATAAGTTGAAGGAGTCAGATTCAGCTTTCAAGTCAATTTCAATTTCTCTCTCTCTCTCGCTCTCTCGTTTTTCTGGGCATTAAGAAAGAAAAATGTTGCCATTGCCACAATTAAAATTTATTGTAAACTTCTTCCATGTTTACCAAGTTCTTTATATTTTAAGTAATTTTGAATTCTGATTGGGAACTTCCTTGGACACCTTTAATAGTAAAAAGCCAGAATCTTCAGGTGAGTTGGTTTCAGGCTCCGTGACCTATCTTGTGTTACCTCTCATTTATTTGGCATGAATAAAGGAAGTTGACTACTGGGGGACAGCTAGGATAAGGCTTTAGGTAAAACTGAGCAGAGGAATTTAGATTTGATAAATTAGCTACTAGGAAGAAATCAAAGTTTTCAGAGCAAAGGCTGTTATGATGTTAATCACTGTAATCAAGGGGAGAAGAAACTGATGCTTGATGCTCTCATAGTGCAGTCTGAGCAGGGAAGGTGGCTGGTACCGGCTCCCCTAATTCACCGGAGTAATGATTGCAGTTCGCTCAGCCTCCCAAAGGCACCACCTGTGTTTGGAAACAGAGGACAAGAGAGTCAGATAATAATGAGACAGCAAAGGGGAAAACAGAGACAACTAGTTGAAGCAGAGTAATTGGTGAATTAAGACAAATAGGGCCAAGGGGAGATCCAGGAAGAGCTGAGCTAGACTTTGATTTCCCAAATTGTACCTAGATATTCATTGCTGCCCTCTTTCATCCTCTATCTGTTCCTTAGATTAAAAAGATACCAGGGTTAAAAATAATACCGATTAGCCATAGAACTAACGGTAAAAAGGAGTGAGGATAGAGTAGTCTACAGCTCCTGTATTCCAAGATAAACCAGATTTTGTGCTCAGTATATTAATATCATTTTCTAATTTAATTTTTACACAACCATGAAATATCTATTGCCATGTTAATATTATTGATAAAGAAATTGAGGGCATAGACAATTTAAGTAATTCACCAAAGATCACACAGTAAATGACAAGGCCTGAAATTAAATTTAAATATGCGTTTTCAAAACCATGCTTTTTAAATTATGCTGACCTGTCATTAGCTCTTTGTGCCTACTGATTCCTTTTTCCTCATTTAAGAAATGCTTGTTTTGGAATGTCACAAAGGGCATTTAGCTATGAAGGGAATAATAGCTTATTTTTATCTTGACCTGGTTAGGCAAAAATAAAATGTCATCTTTGTTTATGAGATTCATACTAATTGTCTTATATTAACCTAAACATTTCAGACTTGTGCATGCATGCTAATTGGCTAATGGTATAGGGAAGGGGGAGGGAATGGGAGATATCTGTAATACTATCAGCAATAAAAATATGTTAAAAAGTAAAACAAACAAAAGCTTGTTAAGGATTAAATGAGATAATGTGTGATATATCAAGAGTCTTTAGTTGCAAAGGAAGAGAACCCAAAATAAACTGCAAAAGATGAAAAAAAAAACACGTTAAATGATTAAGGATATTTCTGCAGTTATGAACTGCTGTGAAAACAAGATGCTTTCGCTTTTTTAAAATCACATATGCAAATATAATAAAGATTGCATGACCCCAAGCAAGATAATGAAATATGTAACTTTAATCAAAACCCATCTACAATACTTAGAGTGGCAGGAAATTTTGAGGGTGATTATGTAACCATTGGTAACTATTACCACATTCTCTAGCTTCCTTAGAGAATATGAAAGGCTTGAGCAAAATACATTTTAAGTTGCTTTCCAATTCAGAGATCCATGAACATTTAATGCCCTAATATGCCTACTAAAATTATAAAATAAAAAATAATAGACATTTAAGTGTTAATAAGGAATCTAGATCAACATGTGGACAGCATCCATGACAGTAAGTGAGAAAAACACTGAGTGTAGGAAAGAAAACAGATGTGTGAGGGAACAACATGTCAAAGCTGTAACTTCATTATTTTATCAGGTTGCCACATTGCAGAGCACTAAGGCAGTTGTTATAGCATCAGGAAGGATTAATCAAGAGCTTGAAGATATACAGGATTACATTCCTTTAAAACCCATTATTTTTTTCCAAGTTTGAAAATTCTTGTGACTCGCAGAGTCAGGTTTAACATTATGGTTCAACTCATAGTCTGTGGAAGACAGATCCATCTCTTCATAGAGAACCATTATTGCTTCCAGTTCTGTTTGGAGAAGAAATTTAATATAGCTTATTTTGTTCTTTAGATTCCACATATAAGTGAGATAGTGTGATATTTATCTTTCTCTGACTGGCTTATTTTGAGCAGCATAATAATAGGGGATAAGAGGGAACATCTTTAATATTTCAACAATAAAGGTAAAACAGAGCCGAAACCAGTATTGCTCAGTGGATAGTCTGTCTGTGGACTGAAAGATCCTAGGTTCTATTACAGTCAAGGGCATGTACCTTGCTTGCGGGCACATCCCGAGTAAGGGTTGTGCAAGAGGCAGCTGATCAATGTCTTTCATCTATGTTTCTAACAACCTATCCCCCTTCCTTCATCTCTCTAAAAAATCAATAAAATATATTAAAAAAAATAAAGATAAAAAAGAAGTTAATATAGCTTAATGTTTCATTACAATGCCTGCAATATGTAACTGTTATATAAATGTACTGTCATTGTTATCATTGTTGTTACTTTTATCATTATTTCAGATGTTCTCCAGCAACAATCATGTTGTTAGCGGAAAGAAATCGGAGTGCTGGAGCCACATTCACTCTCTTGGGCTTCTCAGATTTCCCGGGTCTCCAGGTGCCCCTGTTCCTGGTATTCCTGATCATCTACATGGTCACTGTGCTGGGAAACCTGGGCATGATCATCATCATCAGGACCAGTCCCCAACTCCACACCCCCATGTACTTTTTCCTCAGCCACTTGTCCTTTGTGGATTTCTGTTATTCCACCACAATTACACCCAAGCTGCTGGAAAATTTGATTGTAGAAGAGAGAACCATCTCTTTCCCAGAATGCATCATGCAGTTCTTCTTGGCTTGTGTATTTGCGGTGGCAGAAACATTCATGTTGGCAGTGATGGCCTATGACCGATTTGTGGCAGTGTGTAGCCCTCTGCTCTACACGGTAGTCATGTCCCCAAAGCTCTGCGCATCTCTAGTAGCTGGCCCCTACACCCTGGGTATAGTATTTTCCCTGACACTCACCTGTTTTCTCCAGGCATTATCCTTCTGTGGGTCTAACATCATAAATAATTTTTTCTGTGAGCACTCTGCCATTGTTTCTGTCTCCTGCTCTGATCCCTACATCAGCCAAGCGCTTTGCTTTGCCATGGCCATATTCAATGAGGTAGGCAGCCTGGTAATCATTCTCACTACTTATGTTTTCATCGCTGTCACTGTCATAAAAATGCCTTTAGCCAGTGGGCGCAGAAAAGCCTTCTCTACTTGCGCCTCCCACCTGACCACCATCACCATTTTCCACGGGACTCTCCTGTTTCTTTATTGTGTACCCAACTCGCAGAACTCAAGGCTCATAATCAAAGTAGGTTCTGTGTTTTATACAGTGGTAATTCCCATGCTGAACCCTCTGATATACAGCCTCAGAAACAAAGTTGTGAAGGAGAGTGTCAGGAAGTTCATTCACCACTCAGTGCAATCCTGTTGAAGATTAATATTTCCAAGAGGAATTTGATTTACTATATTGAGAATTATTCAGTGCTTCTAGTTAGTAGAGATGATGATTTAAATTATTGAGACAATTCACCAGAATTTAAAATCTCTTGTAATAACCAGTTATGTGATAATTTGATTTCTATTCATTTCAGTGTGAATTACAAGTGAAGTGACATAAGTGTTGTAGGTTGAGTCATGTCCTCCCAAATATCCATGTCCTTCCAGAAACTCAGGATTTGAAACTATTTGAGAATAAGCTCTTTGAAGATGTAACTAAGGTAAAGATTGAGATGAGGTTAGAATGGAATAGGATGGGCCTCAAATCTAAATGAGTATGTTCTTATGGACAAAAGAACCCAAGGAGACACCCAGGGAAGAAGGCTCAGTGGAGATGGAGGCAGATTGGCATTTTGTTGTTACTAGTCAAGGCACTCCAGAAACCATCTGAATCTGGATAATGCAAAGGATTCTCTCCTCACAT
This sequence comes from Lasiurus borealis, assembly GCA_004026805.1. Lineage (NCBI taxonomy): Eukaryota > Metazoa > Chordata > Mammalia > Chiroptera > Vespertilionidae > Lasiurus > Lasiurus borealis. Next base: position 22,974 of record PVJN01031259.1, read on the forward strand.
CTTCAGAAGGTGCATACCCTTGCATCTTGATTTCAGACTTCTGTTCCCCAGAGGTATGAGAAAACAAATTTCCATTGTTTTACACAACCAACTTTGGGCAATTTACTGTAGCAACTCTAGGAAATTTTCTTAACAGTAAATATGAGACCATAAAATCCAAACTTCTTGGCTCTTTGTTGGCATGGCAAATTATTTTTTAAATCATTCTATAATTCCGTTTAAGCAATGGGAATGTTGAAGTCATAGAGAAATTCTGGAATGTTATAGCTAGGAGTGTGAATATAGAAGACTTGCAATGAGAACTTAGAGACACAATCTCTCAGATCTGGTCAACTTCTTGGGTGTCTCTGCAGGGCCTCGTGTAACTTTTATTATAGTGTAGGAAGTGATGTTAAACATGATGACTCTGAATATCAGGTAAAATGTTGATTCTAAAGAAATTTCTGGAAAGATTACCAAAAATGAGAAAACTGTAGTTAGTAATCTTGCAATGTGAAGTGTTAAACTTGATTTTGTAATTCTATTTGTTATCACAGAGGATATTACAATATGTTTCAGAAATAGTTTGCATAATTTTGATTTGTTTTTAAAGGTTAACTTTTAATTAATTACACATTTTACCTGCATGGCATATATGCCAGGCAAGTACAGCATTATTGCACCTGTTTTGATGGAAATCTCCTCTACGTTGTTTATTCATCTGTTGGCCTTAACCTGGTGTGTTGATCTTGAATAAAATTTTCTAACATCACCTTATACTATGAAGATATACCACCAAACCTCGTCTTGTATATGTAAGCAAGTTAGCAATTATAAAACATAAAGTGAACACATTTTATTTTTAATTTCTTCAGTTTAAGGCAAGGTTTCCATATAACTTTATCATGATATCCAGACTTGTTTAAGGGGAGACATAGTGCACACAAGATGCATTCTTCTGTTTGCTCTTACCTCCTAAACTACATGAAATTAAAAAAAAAGAAAAAAAAAGAAAAAATAATTCTTAGCAGTGCTAGTTTATAACCATTTCCTGGCTTTTGTAAGTCTCTCCCTTACACAGTTGCCATGCCTCAGAAGTTGTACTCCATCCTTCTGGCTGAGTGCTATGCCTGGCCTCAGTACATGGCTGCAATCTTTTGGGGACTCTTCTGGGTCTAAACTTAGGTGACATGGCGCTGGCTGTTGGCTAGGTGCCTCAGATTTCTCCCATGAAGTGTCTCTTCCACTAATAGATACCCTGGCTGCCTTATGCAACAATCTGAGTAGTGTTTGGAGAGACTGGAAGTAGAAGCTATGAGGCATCTTGGTGCCACAGCTCCAGAATCTATTTAACCTCACTCCGAACACATTTTCTTGCTAAAACAAGTCTCATTTCCAGCTTTCTGAACCAATCGCTGTGCTCCCTAGTGGAAGTATTGTTCCTCTAAACTACAGCTCATGGTTCCCTTATGGGAAGCAGAGATCTAGCAGGTGGATCATTATGAATTAACAGGTAGAAGAGCCACTCCCATTTTCACCCCTCACTTGTAAATTCCGGGTCCTATAAATTACTGGAAAAATAGCAGTTGTATACTGGTTGCAGATTTAGAGCTTATAATACATTCTGGAGGCTTTTACTCCATCCCTCTAAAGTACTGCCAACGTTGTCCCACAGCTGAGGGTTGAAAGGCTGTTCCAATCTTCCAGGCACACTGTTTGAATTACTGAATGCTAGCTGAGCTGTTCTTCACCACTGTCTTTCCGGGGCACCTAGGACAGTGTTCTGAAATCTCAGTAGTCAACAGAGCCAAATATCAATAGCACAATGATTGAAATTTCTTTTGAGAGCCATTTTTTTTTAAACTTCTAAAGCCACTTCTTGATAGTAGATTCGCCCAAGCTGTGGTATTTTGTGGAGGATTCACACTCAAGGAGCCAAAGAGCTGCATGTGGTTTGTGAGCTACAGTTTGCCGAACATGGCCCTGGGATAAGACTGTAGAGTTACAGCTGTCTACTTTTGTAAAATCATCTAAAAATAAGGCCCCGATG